>CAUYRT010105303.1:0-99679 GCA_963574885.1 Lepilemur ruficaudatus | reverse complement strand
TAATTTCTTTCTTTCTATTTATAGTAGAGACGGGGTCTCACTCTTGCTCAGGCTGGTTTCGAACTCCTGACCTTGAGCGATCCGCCCGCCTCAGCCTCCCAGAGTGCTAGGATTACAGGCGTGAGCCACCGCGCCCAGCTTTCTTTCTTTTTTAACACATTGACTGCCACCCTAGAAAAAAGCATTCTTCCTTGGGGCCATGGTGTTCTATTACAAAAGTAAAATCAAAACTTCAAAAGCAAAACGATCCTTTCTAATTTAATGAAAAATTTCTTAGTTTTTTATTGATTTCTGTACGTGAGCTATCTGCAACTTGAAAAATAGTTTACGCAGGTCCCAAGGTAAAGAGACGCGTGAGTTACATACGCTCCATGAGGCCCCGGGCTCAAAACTAGCGTGAGTTAGATACAACTCACATGGCAGTTAGTGTGTTAAACTGTGGTAAAGGTAATGAACATCAAACATGACTTTATTGAGGCTAGAGAATCTGTGATCTGTTCCCGTCCTTCCCTTTAGGCCGTGGTGGCCTCTGCAAGTGACGGGAGTGCTCTGAAGAAGAACTTTTGCACGTTCCAGGGCTGGCCGCAGGGCCCCCGCTCCCTGCGTGTTGTTACCTGTGCTCTCCGTCTGAACAGCCAGCCACTCAAAACACGGCCATTATGTAATACTTCTGCCATCAACACTCCCGCAGAATTACAGAGTGCTCCGTGCCAGTGTGAGCAGACACTCTAATTAGTATTTACTTCTTCAACAAATGGTCATTTTTCAAAATCTTAGCGCAAAATTACATTTACCATATTGAAAAAGCATTCCGCACGGCTGAGTAACATTTTGACATTTGTTAAAAGACCACTTGCTGGTGAGGGAGTCATCTGTTTACTGCGGGTCTCAGTTTTCTTCTCAAAAACAAAACAATGGGTACAATGCCATTTTACACGTGTGGAATGTTTAACGGGTTTCAACGTGTTGTCCTGGTTTATGTCATTTCAGACTTACAGCAACCTGGGATATCTGTGGGACATTTTTGTCCCATGTTTGTGTTTAATTCTATGTTGTAACTTCTCAAAACAAAAAAGTGGAAATGATAGTACAGTGAATACTCAGGTACTCAACACCTAGGATTGAATGATTGTTAAGACTTGGCACATTTTTGCCGTGTATATACACCTACATCCATCCATCCATAAATATATATATATATACTTTTTTCCCAGAACCATTTTAGAGTATATTATAGAAATAATGACACTTTATACCTCAATACTTCAGTATGCCTCTCCATAAAATATGGTCATTTCCCTCTAAAACCATGTGCTATTATCACTCCTAACAATATTAACTACTCCCTAATTTCAATTAATACCCCCTACATATTCAGGTTTCTCCAAGCATTCCCAAAATATGTCCATTGCTATTACCATTTCTAGCACTGTACCTAGCTCTTTCTCTGGACTTATTTGTCTGCTTTTATACAGCCACAAACCCATTAAAGATCATACATTTCACTCTTACATGACTTTCAGTCTCTTTTTATTTCATTTTTTTTATTATGACAAAATACAAATAAGTAATATTTACCGTCTTAATCATTTTTAAGTGTACACTGAACTCAGTGGTATAATAGTACCTTACCCACAGGGAATATGTTTCAAGGTCACCAAGGTATGCCTGAAACCTCGGATAGTACCAAACCCTATATATGCTATGTTTTTTCCTATATGTACATACATACCTATGGTAAAGTTTAATTTATAAATTAGGGACAGTAAGAGATTAACAACAAAACCTAATGATAAAGTAGAACAATTATAACAATATATTGTAAGAAAAGATATGTGGGCTGGGTATGGTGGCTCACACCTGTAATCCAAGTGTTTTGGGAGGCCGAGGTGGGAGGATCTCTTGAGGCTGGGAGTTCAAGACCAGCATGAGCAACATAGGGAGACCCCATCTCTACAAAAAATGAGAAAAATTAGCTGGGCATGGTGGCATGCACCTGAAGTCTTAGCTACTTGGAAGGCTGAGGCAGGAGGATGATTTGAGTCTGGGAGTTGGAGGCTGCAGTGAGCTGTGATTGTGCCACTGCACTCTGGCCTGGGTGATAGAGTGAGACCCTGTCTCTAAAAAGAAAAGAAAAAAACATTATGTGAGTGTGATCTCTCTCTCAAAATATCTCATTGTTCTGTACTCACCTATTTTTCTGACCGTAGTTGGTGACTGAAACCGAGAAAGTGAGATGTCAGATAGGGGAGGTGACAGTATTAAGTATAATACAGTGACAGTGCTGTGCCACAGCCACCGCGCCACCGTGCATCTCCAGAACTCGTTGTCATCACAGACTGAAACTGCATGCCCATTGATCAGTAACTCCCCGTTTTCCCCTCTCCACCCTGGCAACCCCCACTCTACTTTCTTTCTGTCTCTGTGGTGTTGACTGCTCTAGGTACCTCATAGAAGTGGAGTCATGCAGTGTTTGTCCTTTTGTGGCAGGCTTAGTTCACTTAGCATAAGGTCCCCAAGTGTCGTCCAGTGTCAGAATTTCCTTTCTTTTTAAAGGCTGGATAATATCCCATCGTATATATACGCACCATTGTTCATCCGTCAGTCACCTGTCGATGGGCACTTTGGTTGCGTCCACACATTAGCTAGACCTTCGGTCTCTTTTAATCTAGAATAATTTCCCCACTTTATTCTGCTGTGTTGAAGAGGTCAGAGGTCAGGCCAGTTGTCATTCTACAGAACAGTTCACAGAGTGTTCCATAGTATACATTGGAAGTTAGTCTTTGCTTGACTAGAGTTAAGTTTTGCTGGATTACATGAGATAATTGGTAAGCAGTTATCTTAAGTACTTTGGATTAAAATGTCTGGTTGATCCCAGCTCATGATGCTAAGGCTGGGTTAAGATGGGTGGTCACATCCAGGCCACTCCATGTGAGGGGGACATTCATTCCCTTGACGTTGGCAGTCGGTGTTGGCACCCTGTGACAGATGAGGCCGTTGCAGAAATCCTGAGTATGCACGAACTCGGTGTCCAGTGATAATGGTCTCCAGCGTTTATTGAGCATCTGCTGTGTGCCTAGCCTGGGTGAAACACTTGATGCACATGATCTCATTTAGTCCTTTGACGGTGGCAGTGTCCTCCCACTTCGCAGCTCGGTGTTGGGGACCCAAGCTGCATTTCTGTTACAAACCCACTTCTCAGGCAACTCTTCCTGCTTCCCTCTGCCCTGCCCACTGTGGTCTTCTCCCCAGTCCGATGGCATGATGTTTTCATTGACTTTACAGTTTATTCTATCTATGGCGTAAAAACTTCACTCTGGAGCAAGACTGCCTGGATGCCGTTGCATGTGACTCTGGGGTGGTTCCTCACCCTTTGGACGTCCATTTTGTCGTCTGTCACTTGGGGGTGATAAGAGTACCTGCCACAGAGGGTTTTCCTGAGCGTGAAATGAGTCACCGCCTGGGAAACACTTAGCATGGTGCCTGCCATGTGTGATGAGTCCTGGCCTCACTGTGTGTCATCCCTTCCGTGGGTCCCTGGAGATGGTTTCTCAGGCCCTTTCTGCTGTGAAGGTTTTGCTATAACTCACAGTGGGGAAACCCTGGGGGATAGCTGAAAATCAGTCACAAACATGGAGCAGTGACAATGATAGAGCAGGGGTTGGCAAATTGCAGCCCGTGGGCCAAATCCAGCCTGCCGTCTATTTTTGTAAGTCAAGTTTTATTGGAACACAGCCATGCTGATTCACGTGTATATTATTATCATATGACAGAAACCATACAGTCTGCAAGTAATATGGCATGCAAAGCCTCAAATACCTACTATCTGGACTTCCACAGAAAAGTTTGCTGACCCCTGTCCCAGATTCTTAATTCTTAGAGTTGTAGCCCCAGATCCTGGGTTCCAGCTCCCCAGATAAGATGCTACCTCCTGTTAAATTCCTGCCTTCAGCTTTCATTCCCAGGGGTGGCATTTCCCAACCTTCGCAGTCTTTTTCACCTAGAGCACAAGGCTGATGCCTTCCTCTGGGCAAACCCCTTCTGCAGACCTTAGGCTGGCTGGGGAAACAGAAGGCTGGCATGACTCACAGGGGTTCTTTCAGCTGGGTGACTCGTGGTTCTTAAGGCCTTCAAACTGAAGCTGTTCCCACACTTGTGGGCCTTTTCTCCCAACCAGGATGTTGAATAATAGGCCTGCTTGTGTTTTGCACAGCACCTTCCAGAAGACCCTGCAGGGAGTGCTTCCTTCTGCTCCCTGCAGGATGTGGTCCGTGGTGGCCGGTGTGCCCTGCAATCACTGGCCTACCCTGCATTCACGTTGCCTGCCCACAAACAATAACCCTAATGGCTAATTATAGACATTTTACTTCTGCCAGTACGTTCGGGGTCCTGCTGGTTGACCCAAATGGATCTGATTCAAATCCATGAATGAGAAACCTCATTTTCGTGAGTTCCTTCTGCATTTGGACAGAAACAGACGACTTTCCCAAAGTCATTCTCTATTACGTGCAGCTTATGTTACTGGATTCATCTCCTGATCCTTAAGATAGTATTTATTGATCTGAGGCGTTAAATTTAATTCTGATGTGGAAGAATCTTTTCCCTTATGTTTTATGTTGTCTTCCAACCACTTAAATAGCTATTTAATCTTTTAATTAATTTGGTGTGAAGCCTCTAAAAATGACGATGGCAGCTCTCCTTGTATGTATTTTTAAATTTTGGTAGCAGAACCCACTCCCTTCTCTCCCTTGCCCTTAAAAATTTTAGGTGTTTGTATTCTCTGAAGCTGCCTTATAAGTTCAAGACCCATTTATCCAGCGTCTGTGATTTGCCAGGCACTCTTCTAGATATCAGGGACATAGCATATGAAAACACACAGAAATCTCTGCTGGAAAGAAGCTCATGTTGTGGTACTTTTGCTCGTGATGTCAGAGCAATGGCTGATTTTCTTGAAAAAGTGAGTATAGGTGGCTGAGAGTCCCTTTCTGGAGATGGGAAAGGCTCTTGAAGTCACAGAGGAGAAGACTGAAGTGGATCTTGCAGAAACAGAGGCTCAGCAGCAGAGGGGAGGGGTGCTGTCCCGAGAGGAGAGGGTGGCATCTCAGGAAAGGCCTTTGGGAAGCGGAAGGAGGAGGGCCTTGTTGGATGGAAGTTCCAATCAGGCAAAGGAAGGTCTTGAAGTCTAGGCTCTATCTACTAGGCAAAAAGGAATCATTACCGGTTTTTGCAAAAAGTGACATGACCTGTGGAAAGAGGTATAGCAGGAAGATGGTAGCTAGGTGAGCCTCCCAGCAATGTGAGATCCGTGGTCTGATCTGAGCCTGCAGCCAGAAGGTAGGGAGGGAGGGGATGGATGGAGGCACCTCTCCCTAGTCTTCCGTTCTCCAGGTAGGTGATGGGGCCACACAGAGGCTGTCCTGCGGGATGCTGGAATCTCAGAGTTTTCCTGAAGGTGAGGCCCGGCAGGAACAGAGAACTGACAAAATAAGGCAAAGCCTGGCATCCCAGAAATGAAACCACCATCGTCTGACATCTTCAGTGGGGAGTGGATTGAGACACTTTCCATGGGCTCCAGGTGTTCATGGCATTTGGTGGTAGCTGGATGCCATCAGAAGAAATCAGCTGATTGGCTGTCTGCAGGACATGGTGTCATCTCATGGTCTTCTAAATATGGGCTCCCACAGCGCAGAGACTAGATGAGGGGACGCTTGGAGCTTCTGCTCAGTGTGCAGACAGTGCTAAGAATGGCACCGTGACAGGGACAGACCAGCATTCCCACCACACTCTGTTATGTTTTGAAACCAGATTCTAGTTTTGTGTCAAACCATCCAGAACTGTCACTTCCTAGCTGCCGTCCTCACAACTCAGCGCGTGGATTTTCGTGCCCAGAAAAATCTTCCTTCACAGACATCTGAACAATGAAATACTTCCAGTAACTGAAAGAGTGCCCGTGTTTCATCAGAAGGGCCTCATGCTTCAAGAGAGTAATGGTGCATTTCAGAGAGATTTTAGAATGTTTTTCCTACATCTGGGAAACAGGAATTGGGGCTTTTTTCCTCTCTCCCCGTTCCGGCCATTTCGCTCTTGTGAGCAGTTGCAGTGGTTCTTCCTGGCACTGGAGTATTTCTGAAATAGCTGTTCTCAATGAGGCATAATTACAACACGTCTATCAAGTACGTGACTCTATTTTGAAAATCGGCCTGTGTTCCGCACACACACTTTCACCGCGTGTAAATTCGGAGGGGTTAGCACACTGAGTTGGGCAGCAGCTTTCCCTAAGGCGGTCGTGGAATTTGATAGGCCGCTGTTACATAGAATATCTGTTAGCATAAGGGTTCCGCTAAAATATTTATTGCTTGTCCCGGAGTTGGCACCCCTAATGCAGGTACATTCGGCTCGCCACTAACACCGTGATATCCTTGGTTTCTATCACTTATTTTGTCTGCCTTTTTTTTTTTTTTTAAAGCCACCATCTGCATTTTCTACTTTGAAGTACATTAGTTACTATGGAAACAGTGATGTCATTGGTGGGGGTGAGGGTTAGTAACATCCACAAGGACAGTATAACATCATTTTTATTTAATGGATTGAAATTTATACGACGCCGGGGGGAAATGATGAGTGTATTTGAGAGAATGGGGTGCTTACCCAGTTGCCGCTAGCATGGTGCGTGTGCGTGTAGCAGAAGTCAGCACTCGTGTGGTTTTTAGGTTGCAAACAAAAATGTGGCTGAAAGTTAAGAAAAAAATACAAAGGAGAGAAAAAAGGAGGTCAGGGGATTCATATAATTGTTCCAACCGCACCGCACATCGTATTTTGAAGGTGGCTTCCGATTACAACTGTAGGGATGTCCCTGTGCCAGGTGTAGCCCGTATCAGCTAATAGTCCATGTTCCTCCTGTAGAGATACGGTTAGAGGAGAGGTCTGTGGCTTTCTGTGTGAAACTTTTGTTTTAGACAGCGGTGGTTCAGTTCTGATGTGCAACTGAAGTTTTAGTAAGATCCCTGAAGAGGTGCTTGCTGATGGTCTCAGAGGCTCCGGACGAGGTTTCGTGTAACTACAGCTGTGTGTGGCAGCAGAGGTGGCGCGGGGAGTCCCAGGGAGGGCACCTGGATCTCTTTAATAAGACGCCTGGGGCTCATACAGAATGTCTGAGTGAAGCTGGCCCGTGTTCTCCTTCTGTTGAGTCTCTTTGGGGGGAAAAAAGTGCTCTGGATAGGTAGATATGCTCCTCAACCTGTATGTGTTTATCCATGTGTGTGTGTATGTGTGTGTGTGTGTGTGTATGTGTATTTGACAAGGAGATATTGGCCAAAATCATAGAGTGGATGGGGAAGGAAAGTGAACAGCTGGGCTATGAGTTATTCCCTGCTACTTGGGGATTCAGAGGCAGTAATTGAGCTAGACCAGACCTCCTTATAAATAAGCTAATAGCATTTACTATTGGAAAAATACATATGTATGTATGTGTGTACATGTGTGTGCCTGTGTATGTATATATACAGATATACACATGCACATATTTCTTTAACTGTTCATTTTGAGATAACTGTAGATCCCCATGCAATGGTAAGAAATAATACAGAATGATCCTGTATACTCTTTACCTTCCACTTCCACCCCCCGCCAGGCACGACCCTCAGTCCGACTGATTTTACCGAATACGTGCAGTAACTATAACCTCATCAATTTTTCTTTACAGTTAGGCATCACCTGGTATCCCACGGCGATGTAATATGAGCTTGTCCTGTAAGAAGTTGGTTGGTTGGTTGTCCTGCTCTATCGGTGCCGGGAGAGGAAGGGAATAGCAGATGGGACACCAGCCATGCTGCAGGCCGGGCAGGCGCCGTCCGCTGTAAACAGAGAGATAAATGGCAAGGACTTGGGGTGGAGCCACGTGCTGCAGCCATTCAGCTCCCAGTCCTCTCTGTTAGCTCCTCTTAGTCCTCAGGTTGCCCAGGTGCTTTGAGCCTGCTTGATAATAAATACCCTCTCCACTCCCCCCAGTGCACCCCCTACGTTTATTTGTAACAGCTGGCAGCGGATGGCCAGGGTTTCACTTACACCAGGTGCCCAGCATTCTTCCTTTGTGAACTTGCCTTGAGAGTGAAGAGAGAAACTTGGCACCGAGCCCCTAGGATCCCCCCTTTCTGGTTTGCCTTTTCACTCCATCAGCTGAGGCACGGGAGGGGATGCCAGAGATGCCGGGCTTCTTGGTGGAAACAGCGCCAGTTTGGGATCCGAACATGCAATCCCTGCCCGGTTCTCTTGCTGCGATGCTGGCGCTCCCCCTGGGGGACCTGCCTCACTTTGGCTCGCTGGGACGTTTAGAAAACTCCATGTCTTCAACACCCTGTCTCCTTCCATTTCCTTACACGTAGCAGCTGTTTCCGTAGGGATTTCCCTCTCTCAGTTATTTGTAATTATCTTATGCCGTTATAGACCCTTTAAGTGGCTGTGGGTTGTAAGTTCCAAGTTGTGATTTATAACCCTTCATAACTACTAAGGCGATGCACTTACACATTATTCATACTCTCATGATTATTTCATGTGTTTTACTGGGCCGTGCGTGGACGTTTTGGCTCTAACTATCTTTGGAGCAGAACCACGTTTGTACTATCCTGATTGCAAATAGCAGCGCAGCGTCCTAACGGTATAGCATGGCGGCTGCCGTTGCTTCTCCTCCTGTGATTCTACACCCTGTGCTAGGCACCGTGTTGAACGCTGTTGGTCTGTTGCGGGTTTCATCCTCATACTGAAATGCTCACAGAAACGTGTCGTAGAGCAGGCAACCGAGGGTCCTGGCTTCACACAACGCTGTGGCCCGATTGGAAAGCTTTACCAGGATAGCATCCGCTATCTGGTCGCATGATTAATGATCAAAATAGTGATAGTAAGAGTGGTGCGAACAGGGGTAACATCTAACACTGTTCTAAGGTTTTTCTAGGATTAACCTGTTGAATCCTTCCAAAATCCTGCAAAATAGGTATGACTATTATCTTCATTTTATAGATGAGGATTCTGGGGTCCTGAGAGGTCAAGAAACTTTGTCCATGTCACACAGCTTGAAAGGGGCAGCACTGGAATTAAAAGTGGGCATTCTGACTCCAGAGCCTTTTTTAAATAATAATAAAAAAAAATGTTTTAAAATGAAGAAACCATCATTGATTTATTCGACAGAGAGTATGTGAATCGCCAAAACCAGAAATTATTATGAAATGTCTATTTTCAAGTATTAAATGACGTTTCAGTGATAGTCACAATTTGCGTCTCCCTAGAAAGCTTTGATAATTAGATTTTGGTTTTAATTTTGACAATTTTTTTTTTTACCTCATTGAAATTATTTGTTCGAATTAAGCATTTTTTTGCATCCTTTATTTATGCCAGACCCCATGCTGAGAATTTTTCAAAAATGACCTCATTTAACTCTTTTTTTAAAAAAGCCTATTCTCTTAGACCTGAGTGCCCTGAGCTCACAGAGGTTAACCAGCGTCTGTCCCAAACACCGGGGGCCTGCGGCCGGCACCCCTCTGGCGAGCGCACCTGTGTCCCGGGGCGTGGGGGTCAGGCTCCTCTCCGGTGCGACAGGAAAGCTCCTGGGAAAAGGGAGAGTTGTGTGGGTCCCCCGGTTCTTGCTCGTTTAGTTGGAAAACTCCTGTCCCTCCCATGTGGGGGCACAGAAAGGGGGTGGTGGGGGTGCCGTGCCTGCCTTTCTGCTCTGGGTCCCTGATAGGAAGGTCCAGAAGGCGCAGGGGCTCTGCCATTCTCTCTGCTCCCAGCTCATCACCCTCCAGCCCCAAGAACTGAGCCCTACACCCAACTGGGCCTTTGCTCACCGTCTCCTTTCTCCAGGGCTGACTCCCGAGGGCTCCCCCCTAACGGCAGGAGGCCTGCGGTGGAGTGAGCTCAGCGGTCAGCAGCTTCCCAGTTGCTTGCTTCAAGAGACACAGGACATCTGAAACCAGAGTGCTGCCCTGGCTCCTATGTCTCAGGCAGAAGCCAGGCAGATGCCTTTTTATCCCAGCGGCCCACTCTGCACAGTGTCGGGAATCGTGCATTACAGGAAAAAGGAGTCCTTTCCTGCTGGGCAGCTGCCCCAGGGTCCCCACCGTCTTCTAGCGAGGCTTAGTATGGGCCCTTGGTTGGTTCTAGCGTTTGTGAGATAACAACCCTTAAATTGCTTTGATGGCCCTGGAACAAGGGCATATTCTCTGTTCTTGATTCCATTCACAACGGGCAGTTTTGGGCAGATCCCTGCTGTGAACAGCCATATGCTCTCTGCACTGATTCCTGCACCCCTCCCCTTACCCCATTTTTTGGCTGCTCACAAGTGTGATGGGCCTTTCCCTAAAGGCCTCTTTAGGCAGGTGACATTCGAATAGATTTGAAGGAAGTGTGGGATCAAATTATACAGCTATTTGGAGCAAGAGCGTTTCAGACAGAGGGAACAGGCAGTGCAAAGGCCCTCGGGTTGAAGCATGCTTGCTGTGGTCAGGGAACAGAAGGGCCAGCATGTCTCTAGCAGAGGGAGCAAGGGGGAAGTGGTCGGAGATGAGAGCTGAGAGGTGGCTGGGAGACCAGATCCTGCAGGGCCCCATGAGCCGCAGGAAGGCTGAATTGATCTCTTTTCAATATTTGGGCAAGCATGTCTGATCAGTCCGTTGGCCCTGTATCCCTCCTGGCCTCTACATCTTTGCCTTTGGTCATACCCTTCCTTTCCTGTACCATGCACGTCCCCTTGGTCTCCCTTAGTTGTGCAATGGAACGTTATTCCCTTCAGCAGTAAAAACACTCAAATCCACATTGGAAGCTGAGGAGTGTATCTTTTTCTCACACGCTAACTCTTCTTATTAAATGGAAAATGATATCAGTGCTCATCTCCCATGCTTCCCTTTTAATTGACATTCCCCACCCTCTGCCCTCCAAGTCCTCCTGTTAGGCTAAATCTGCTTCCGGTAGGCCTGGCCCACTGCACCTGGGTTAGGGCAGCTCCCGATTGGTCTCCCCACCAGCGTGAGGTTCTCGGCAGTGCCCGTGCCCAGGGTCCCTGCGTGAGCCTTCACTTGCACTTGGTAATTTATGTCTTTATGCTGTGCCCTTCCAGGGAGAGACGTGACATCCAGTCTCAGCATCGGTGCTGTTTCTACAGTGTGACCGCATTTATGTGCTTACTGCTCAGTCACTCACTGGCACACGGATACCTTCACTGTCCTTATCTTTGTGGCTTTGCTGTCAGGACCTCACACTGACTACATCAATCTGGACGGCCGAGCTTCACTCCAGACAAGAATCGCGGCGTGTGATGTGATGGCACTCTGCTGATTCTCTTTAAAAGTTGTGAATATAAGTAATCATGGGTATTTCATGAGCCCCGTCGATGGCAGGTGCTGACAAGTGCCTTACACATTCTGTTTCTAGCCTTGCAGTTTACATTATCGTCCGGAAGCCCAGGCTTAGGAGGTTAAAGAATCTGCCTCCTAAGTTGCAGTTGGCTGGAGAGGGCGCGCGGGTTCATTCCCCCTCTCCATTTCTGCACATGTCTGTGTAGTGGCCACGCCTCAGGTTCCAGTGAAATCCTTGGTAGCTTTTATGCCCTTCTGTGAGAAAGCACAGGTGACTGGTGTGTATGAAGGCCGGTTGTTACTATCACTGTCAAGAGCCTACTTCATTGCTGGGTCAGGGACAGATTTAGAAATGCCTCGGATTCGGAGTTAGTGCAGAATGGGCACATAGGTTGCCCATTCTATTAACTGTTCTTTAATAGTTAACTATTCTTTAATAGTTTCCTTTTCTTACTTAGAATATGGTCATCTCTTTCTGCCCTTTCCCCCTCCCTCTGCTGTTTTCCTGGGAGTGCAGGATGGCTTGAGCTGTTTGCTGCCTGAACTTTGCTGTCCAGCACCCCTCCCTGCCCAGCTCTTGCCACAGTAACCCTAAGGCACTAATTCTGGGCTCCCTCTTGGCCTGCCTGACTGAGACTCTGCAGCCACTAACCCCGCACCCTCTGGGCACCCTCCCACCCAGGGACATGGTACTGCCTGTGTGCACGGGAGCCCGGCAGCAGCTGGTGCCAAACAATGCTCCTTCTCATCGTGGCATCTTGGCATGGCCTGGCAGCTTTGGCTTTTTAGAACCCAGCTGATGCCAGGGTTGCTGGGCTGCGCTGCAGAGGTGATTTGCCACTTCATGCTAATAAACAGATGTCAGTCCTACAGACGTTCAAGGCCTGCTGCTTTCGCCCTGTCTTCTGTCTTTGTGATGAAAGATGTTCAAGATAGGCACATGGTTTAATAAAAGCAGGCAAAATGCAACTGCCTACGTTTAAAATATCATTCTGCTGGGCTAGCTGTGTGCCCTTGGACAAGTTGCTTAACCTCTCTGAATCTCTCCTGTTGTATCATTAAATTGAAGTTAGTGATACCTATGCCACCCAGAAGATAATGCTTGTGGCAAGTACCTTGCCCAGGTCTTGGCACACTGTATGTGCTCAGTAGATAATTAGCTTTCTCACATAGAGTCTCAAGCAGGAAAAGAAAAAAACGAACTCCGTGATGTGCTGCTTTGCTCTGCGTAGTGATCTGTGCTTGGCAGATTTCAGATACCTTTAAACTAAAGTAAAAGAGCTTTAATTATGCCCTCGTTTGTGGTTTGGTCTGGTTGCATTATTAGCCGATGGGAGAATACTGCCTGCCCTCTTGCCACTGCAAAGTGAAGGGCTGGCAGGGAGTCAGGAGCTAGAAGTCAATACTTTCGTTGCGGCTCCCAGCTGCCCTGTCTCGGAGATGGGGTTGGCAGTGTCATCTGCCGGGTTCAGGGACTGGCCCAGTGAATCAGTGTGGGCAGCTCGCTCTCTTATCACGGCCTGAGCACGTGTGTCTCTGGCTCTTGTAGATAGACTTGCTGTTGCTCTTCACTCTCTCTTCACTTAATTTCAGTCGTGCAGTTCCAGTTACACAAGTGACAGATGCGTAACTATTTGATTTGTAACAGGCAGGTAGCTAGATCGTTCAGTGTGACTCTGGAATCAGACTGCTCGGATTCCAGTCCCTGTTCTGTCTAATAACCAGGTGGGCTTAGGAGTACAAAACCTCAGTTTCTTTCTCTGCAAAATGGAGTAGTGATAGCCCTTATCTCACAGGATTGTATGATGGTTAGGAGGATTAATCTGCAAAATTGCTTAGCATAGTACCTGCTATGTAATAAATGCTCAATAAAAATTACTTGTATTAATATTAGTAATAGCTAACATTTGAGTACTTGTTGTTACAGAATATATTTTAGC
The DNA here is from genome assembly GCA_963574885.1 of Lepilemur ruficaudatus. NCBI lineage: Eukaryota > Metazoa > Chordata > Mammalia > Primates > Lepilemuridae > Lepilemur > Lepilemur ruficaudatus. The sequence continues at coordinate 86,397 of CAUYRT010105303.1, read as the reverse complement.
TAAGTGGGCATTATTAGTCCTCTGCACAGGGAACCCTATCCTTCCTTGACTGAGGTTATAACGCAGGAGATGCACGCTCCTTAGATGAACATAAGTTCTGACTAGTCACCAGGAAGGGACTGTGGGTGGCCTGTGTACCTCTGCTGTCTTCCTTCAGGCTGTTACCCAGCTCAGCCCTTATCCCGGCCCCAGAATTTCCCTGGGTCTCTGATCCTGAGCTCACACTGCCTCTCCTTACATCCCAGGGTCATCTCGGCCTTCGGTGCCGGGTGGCAAGATGTGTGCATTAGCCTGAGGCTCCGTGCCTTGTAGTGACAAGGCCGCTTGTTCTAAGAGTGCACAGGCCCAGAAACTCTACGAGGTAGGCTCCTTTCAAATGTGATCGCTCTTCACGTAGGGTCATAGATAGCGTAATTATTACACCTCGAATCTGCCCTTTGCTATCTGTAACAGTAGGGCGGGTGTCTTGCTCTCACATAAGAAAAGGGGCAGGCCTTGCTTTCTACGTGTTCATTTAGGCTGTTTGTGCAGGCAGATCAGCCAGGCCCTTAAGCGGAAGTATAACAGTTGCATCTTGTTGTTTTTCCATAGGTTGTTTGAATGATTTCATTTTGCATCATTCAGAATTGTCGTTCTATGACATCTAGTTCATAAATGCTATTTGCCCTGAGCAATTTTCTGTTGCATTCAAGAATAACATACATTAAAGTAGTGATCTGCAGTCTTCTGAATTATGCAGTCTGGGAAGCATTGTGGCATTAATTTCTTGCTAGAAATGAAATAAAAATCCACACAGAGTGTCTCTCTCTTTGTTTACATGCCCAACACTCTACTTACATTTGTGTGTTTTATTCATTTATGATTATAATTTTATATATAGGCATAGCAATGTATTTTGTAAGGTGTATACATTTAACATGTGGAATGTGGAAGGACTGAGGTTATGTTTTGCTCTGTCTGCACTACCAATAGTCATTTTTTCCCAATATTTTATTATGAAAAAATTTAAACATAAAAAAGTGGAATTATACAGTTAATGCCCATACACCCACTGTCATGGTTCTCCAATTAACATTTTGCTATATTTGCTTTATGATGTAATTATATCCCTCTCTCCATCACCCTCCCTGTCCATTTACATCTTGTTGTATTTTTCAGCAAGTTGCCTGCTGTCCCTAACCATGGCCATGTGCTCAGTTTGCAGGAAGCATATATTACATCTTGAGTCTTCCCTGAGCATTCCCCAAACCTCTCTCTTGCAAGACCTTGACACCAATTCATGACTTCCAGACCCCTCCCAGTGGCCTCACCTAGAGCTCTGTCCCCATGCCTGGCCCTGACGATTCTCATTCTCACCGTGCATTTGAAAGCAAGGATGTTCAAGATGCTGTATCTATCATTTTACTTCCTCAAAGAGACTTAAGTAGAATCCAGAGAAAATGCTCTCTGGTCCCCAAGCTTTAGCACAAGCCAAATAAAGGATCTGTGCCTTTTAAGGCTCTGACAAACACAACTCCACGGGCAGATTGATCTAGCCTCCGGTTTCCCCTGTGGTTATTTTTTCCAGAATTCTCTGGTCTGAGCAGCCTCGCTCACCCTCCAGCCAGCCATGCTGACCTTTGAGGCGGAGGAACTCTCTGCTGGCCTCAGTCCCTGGCCTCAGGACTGTCCTGGCTGGACTGCAAGGCTCAGAAGACATGAGGGCCTGGCTGGGTGGGGACTGCTCATTTACTTTAAATAAAGGCTTTCTCTCTTGTGACAATATTGCAATAATTGCCATGTAACATGTGCATTCTGTCAAAAAATAGTTGTGAAAAAGTTAAAAACTTGCCCTTCATATAATTAGAGTGAACCCAAGTCAAATACTATTTTATTTAACTCATTAATGTGGGAACCAGTACGTTGGTAAAGCCAGCTAAGTAGCCTTTGAGGAACTGGGTATTTACAGACATTTTGAAATAAAAAAGAAGGATAGAAGAGAACCATTAGATAAGTGTGGGGGAAATTGTGAGTACCATTCAGATCAGCCTGAGGTCGCCTAGCTTCCGGGAGGACGGCCAGCAGAAAGCTGTCAGCTGTCAGCTCCCTTCAGGATCGCCTTGGCTGAAGAGAGCCTCCCTGTCTGAAGCCAGGCGTCCTGCACCCACTGCTGACCCCGGAGCTGGGACACAGCCCAGTGCTCACCCCCTGCTTGGATCTCTGGAGTCATCCACCTGTCTTCAGAACTGCCCATAGGGTCAGCTAAGCTTTCTGTTGAAGCTGCACCCCAGCCCAAATCCTCAGGCTCCCCAGACCTGCGTCCTTCTCTCCATCTTCTGTAGGAGTTGACCTCTAGAACATTCCTTCATAAGCTTGCAGCCCACTAATATTACAGGGTCAGCTTCCTTGGAAATCCAGATCTCTGATGGATATGCAGTTAGTGAATGTCCTACAGGGCAATATTTTTATAACTTTGGGGGTTACCTTTTCTACCGTCTAGAAATCTACAAGTTAACATGTAGCTTCAGCGTCCAAGCCCTTTCTATACAGTAAATACTAAAATCAAGCCCAGGTATATTCCTGTACATCAGGGCTTGGCACACTTGCTGTGCAAGGAGCCAGGTAGTAAATACGCGAGGCTCCACAGGCCGTACGGTCCTTGTCGCTCTCACGGTTCCTGCACTCTGCAGTTGGGCAGGATGCAGCCCTGAGGACTGCACAGATGGGTGTGGCTTCGTTCCAAGGACACTGTACTTCCCAAAATATGTGGCAGATGGGATTTGGCTGAGAGCCATACTATGGGGACCCCGTCCTAGATAAATAAATAATCTCTGGGTTCGTCTACTAAATAGTGTCCTGGTGTGACATTGAAAGGACAAACTGTCCTCCCCACCTTTGCCTTTCGCTGCTCGTAGCATGTGATATCTAACCTCATAACCACCTATAAGGTGCTAAAATTACTGTCTTGTAAATGAGGAAACAGGCTCACTGAGGTCTTCATGGTGTTACTACCTAAGTGGGTGATGGTACTTGAATTGGACCTGATGGATCTAACCCTGAGGCTCACTCTGTCCTTGCTGTTATCAGCCTACCTCCCTGAGTCATGGGATGCACTGGGACAGTTTATAGTCACTGTTTGGAGAAAAGCACTCAAAGAACAGAGCTGACTGCAGATTCTTAGAACATAGAGGTATCTCAAGAGTCCCCCTAGCGCCACACTGTCACTGCCATAGCCTCAGGAATTGTCCCAGAATAGGCAGATTTGCCTGTGAGCAGGACAATTGGAACGTAGGAGGGCTTGTCCTCTATGGCTTTAGACGGATTTCCCAGCCTGGAGGGTGAACACAGCCTGTGCCGTTCCTGGCACGAGCGGGAGGCAAGAACAGCTTATTCCCCAGAGGCTTCCTGGCGTGGGGTGGAGCCCTTCCCTCAGCAGTGCCACTCACTGGCTGTGCCATGTGCTCGCCGCGCCACCGAGCAAGCCCTGGGGTCAGCCTGAGACTCTCGTCACAGCTAAGGGACGCGGAGGTCTCTGCAGTCCTTTCCCGCTCTCCCTTTGTGGGTGCGCATTTAACACAAGGGCAGGGTTCCAGTTCTGACTCCTGTCACCAGCTGTGTGACTACCCCCCGCGAGTTTCTTAAATCTCTCTGTGCTAAATTTCCTTGTGTGTAAAATGGGGGTGATAATAGTATCTCTTTAACATAGCTAATATAAAAATGAAATAATATATGTTAAGCTCAGAATGATTACCTGGTATATGGTGCTATGAAAGTATGTTACTATTTTTGTTACTGTTATTTTTAGCAATTTTTATATTTTATATTTTTATAAATTTTATATTTTTTTAGCTTGGCTAGTAATAGGTGGTAAATATTCTTTAATGCATAAATGAGCCACATAGTAAATTAGACTCAGAATAAGTTCTGGAATACTGCTCTCCAATAGATCTTTCTGCAGGGAAGGAAATGCACCTTATCTGCCGTTCATAGCGTAGGCAAATGGCCGTACGTGATCTAAACTTGTATAGCCACATGTGGCTAGTGGGTACCCTGTTGGACAGTGCAGTCTGGTTCATAGATAGCACCTTCTCACCGCGTCCTCACATGGCAGAAGGGGTGGGGCAGCTTGATGGGGCCTTTGTCATGAGGGCACTAATCCTGCCTAATCACCTCCCAAAGGCTCCACTTCCTAACACCATCACATTGGTCATTAGGTTTCAGCGTATGAACATTTTATAGGGACCCAGACATTCAGACTCGCAGTGGTCTAGTATCAGCAATTTTCAAACATCTGTAGGTGATTAACATGCAGCCATAATTGAAAACCACAAGACTATAACTTTTAGGTCAATATTTTTTCATCCATCCATCCATTCAATAAATATTTATTAAGTTCTTGCTGTACACTAGTTACTTTCCTGGGCACCAGCAATCAGCAAATGTAAGTTTTGGCTTTCAAAGAACTTGCAGGCTAGTGGGGATTCGATGATATAAAAGCACACAGTGGACAGACACTTCTGTACTTGCATGCAAGGAGGACACAAGAGGGTGTTGCCATAGAGACTGGCTCGGAAGGCAAGGTGGTGCTGGTTGCAGGAAAGCCTCTCTTAGGAGGGGAAGTTTCACCTAAGACCTGTTTGGTGAGAAGAAACCTTGTCATGACCTGGAATCAGTGTGTCATCATCTGGGATAAGAGTGTTCCAGGCAGAGACAACAACATGTTATCTCACGTTGGGGGTGGGTTTGGCCTGTGTGCAGAACAGGAAGGCGGCCAGTGTGGCCTGAATGGTGAGCTCAGAGGATGGCGGTAGGAGATGAGAATGGGGAGGACGGCAGGGGTGGGATTTTACGGCCCCTGTGAGGCCAGGGTCTGGAGTTAGGATTTTATTCCAGGTGCTATGAGGGGCCGTTGGAAAATATGGAGCAAAGTGCTGTGAGGTGACTTTTGCACCCCAAATCTCTCTCACTGCCAGGCAGTGCATGGATGACAGGGGAGGCAGGCAAGTGTGGTGGTCGCTCAGGTGAGGGGGTGATAGTGACGGTTCACAGGTGGTGGTAGTGGAGACACAGGAGGGGACAGGTGGGGCTCTACCAAGGTAGATCAACAGAAGCAGGAACAGAGAGGCACTGGGGGAAGGTCCCTATCACTGACTGCTGGAGTGGAGGGTGGGGTTGAGAGCCCTGTAGCTGGAGGCAGTGTTTCTGATTTTAAGATTCCTCCTACCACCTGGGGATCTTGTTAAAATGTAGGCTCTGACTCTTTGGGTCTGGGGCAGGGTTTGGGATTTTGCATTTCTAAAAGGCTCTCAGGTGACATCAGAGTTGCTCCTGCTTGAGCCCCCCTTGACCTAGCTAGGGCTCACTCACCCTGTATGTGCTTCTGCCACACGGAGGCGCAAAGCAGTGACCCCTCCAGAAGGTCAAGGAGGTCTTCAGAGCAGGTTGCAGCTAGCCTGGAAGAACTCTCTAGACTCGAGTTTGAGTGCGTTGTTCCAGACCCGCAGGGGCGTCTTGGATCTGTGGCTCTGAGCCTCTAGAGATTGAAGGAAGTTGCTTTGTGAGGACACAGAAGTCCCTGCTCCTTTGTTGGTCCTTTGGGAACAGAGTTCCTGGGCAATTATTTCACAGCCTGTAGCAGTGTAGGCGCATCTCTTCAAGTCCAACCTTTAGAACTACATTTGAGGGGATGTATTTTACATGAAAAAGATGCCTTTAAAGCAGAATGAGCCGTGGGCATGAAGGCAGTGTGGCTCCCTGTGTATAACCAACTCTGTGTTATTACAACAATGCGTTTACTTGGTGTCTGGCTGGGAGGAATGAGACTTGATCACTTGACACATTAACAATAGGACGATCAGTTTCAGCAGAAAGGAAGTTCGACTCCAAAGTGATTCCTCTGGCTGTGGATCCGTTTCTTAAGGAAACAATGAAACGGGAAAGGAAGTGTCAAGAAGTTTGATATGATGTATTTTGCTGCAGGGAATTACTGTAAGTGAAACCTATTACCAGATCCTAGAATTTAGGGCTGTTTTGAAACGCGTGTATTCCCTTGTAGAGAAGAGGCTAGCTCAACCGTATTGATCGTCAGGGCTAGCACAGAGTGTTTTATCGAGGCAGGATTCCATAAGGAAGCTTTCTGTAAATGAAACTAACATTTGATTACTGGCAGAAAATTACTGAGACTTGCCATCTGGTTTCCCAGCCAATACCTTTGATTCATGGTGCTTCTAGTAGGTCTTAATAATCTGTCTCATTTCATATGATTTGAGATATTGACACTATTTTCTTGACTTCCTCCCGCCTGAACACTCAGGGTGATTGCAGCAGGCAGGCACTCCAGCTTTCTTCTCTCTAATCTTTTGCGTTCTGGAGTGCTGTGGCATTTATCATTACAGGTTATTAAATTATCATGTGGTGTTTTCCATTTTTATTATGTTCTTCACTTCTAACGAATGCAAATCTTCTTTTCAGAGCCCACACAGATTTTTTAACTAGGCAACGTCGGGGACAATGAACTGTTTAGACCCAGCCTTAGTCAAAATGACCGATGTCCTCTCTTGTTTTTGAGTAGGAAGCTATTCAGTAAAACCACTCAACCTGTTTGTGGTTTCACTCCCTTAAAGAAGAAGCCTGAATCCTCCAATTTCCAGTGTTTGTTTTTCCTATTTGTTTCCCTTCCATTTCTGGAATTAGAGCTAACTCCAGAGATAGCTGGTTAAAAGGGGGGAAAAAATAAGGCATGGTGTAAGAGCTCTTAATGAAATATCTTCAGTTCATAATATGGCCATAGAATTAAGGCTGGGACTCTTCCTGTGTTTATAGAAATGCTTCCAGCGTAAGCACGTGCACCTCTCTACCCTGTATCTAGAAACCAGCACATTCGTTCTTGGATGAGAACTCGGAGTGATGGCCCCTGTCACAAAGCTTAAAAAAACTTCTATTTATCTGCAACAAAATAAACGTCAGATCCATGGTGCAGTCACAATTGCTTCTCCGGTGGAACTCCAGGCAGAAGTGACACTTGGAGGTGCTTTTTCAGGAGAGAGACTGTACCCAGTGTGAATAGAGGGGAGCCTTACGTGAGGTGTTCATCATGAGGATGTGCTGTATCTTGTAAGAACGCAGTGGAGTTGTACTTAGAAAATCTCTCTATGATACTAGCCGTGATTCTGCTGAGCGGTGTCATGGGCTTTTAGAGCCAGACAGTCCTCAGCTGAAATCCTGTCTTTGCCACTTTCTAGCTGTGTGATCTTAGGAAAGATGGGTAACTCTTCTGATCTTCAGTTTCCTTTGGAAAATGGAGGTAATAGAGCCTTCTTGGCAGCTGGAAAGTTGTGAGAATTCACAATAACGTAAGGTAACTTCCTACCATACTGTTTGCCATTGTCTCTACAAATTGTTGCTTTTAAAACAAAAACATGAAGAAGTTGGATGTTCCAACCAATGTCTTACCCTGGTTTTTAATATTCTTCGGATCAAAATAAAAAAATCAATAGCCTTCTCCTGATTTCTGGCTGTTTTCTTCACCCTGGCTCTTTGGACTGGGTGAGAACCCTGCTGTAGGTTTTTTCCCAGCTGATGCAAATGCTGGGACTGTCGTTTTGCTCAGGTCAGTCGTCCTGGATGCTGGTGGCTGAGTGGTTTGGTTTGTTCTCATGTGCTAGGCTGAATCCACCCGGCAAGCCCAGGCTGTAGCGGCAGTGTGGACGGGGCGTTCGCTCTATTTTCCGACCTGTCCAGGGAGGCATTGTGCAGTGGTGGCATGTCAGCGTGAGGTCGGGTGTGGGAGAGGACAGGGACCTGTGCCTGAAGGGCAAACAAAGCCTGGTGAAGTTGAGCGTGAGTGGGAATCTTGGCTGTAGACACACAGCGTTTTTTAATTAGAAATTTCATGAGATGCAGAAAGCACGTGCTCATGGTTTGTTTCTTGGCTTGCATGAGGTGTCTTTTTTGACACGTCTTATTTCTAAGTGTGAAGTCAGAGGGAACTAGTGTGACCCAATTAACATCGCGGGACTCCAGCATTCCCTGGGGATGCATCTGGTGACCATCCAGCACATACCAGGCTCCCTGCTCAAGAACAGAGCCATAATTCCACATCACCAGTGCACACAGCAACATGCTCTCAGCTTGTTGGTCCCAACTTAGGCAATGGCCACTGTCTTACTGAGGTTGAGAATGCCTGTCCTGTATATCCAACTGCAGGGACAATGCCTCCATTGTAGCAGCTGGAGATCACAGTCTTTCTAAAGAGTGCATTTTCTCTTACATTTGCTAATATTTCTAATGCCATCTTAGACCTGCTTGTCTGTGCAGTTTCCCCAAACAATGTTTCTCTCTTGGCTTTCAGCTGTTATTAGACATGAACATCTCATTTCTATAATTGTTCTCCGTGTTGGGCCTGGCTCCCTTACTCTCTGGCCTCCAGAGCCAGTTGAGTCTCTTCTGGAGAGCCGAGAAGGCTGCGTTCTCTTCCTCATTTCTGATGGGTCTGGAAAAACTCAGTTAAAGGAATTTAACATTTAGATCCACAAGATACCAGCATCGTACTCAGTGGGTTGGGGACTTTTCCTTCCCTTAACTCTTGAGATCCCAGAGCATCCATTCTCAATGGAGGGGATGTTTGGGATATCGCCCCTAGTAGAGGGGAAATTACTTCTTGTAGGTGGGGGAAGGAGACAAAAAAAAATACTCTTTTTATGTGTAAAGCATAGATATATATTACAGATACACATTTGATCTGTGGTATTACATTTTATCTGTGGTATTAAAATTTCATGGGGGCAATTAGGAGGAAATGTCTAAAAGAGTTCTTAGGGGGTAGTAATGAAAACAGATTAAAAAACATGGCTCTAGAATTTTATTCTCGATGGCTCTTATCACCCAATCACAAAGAAATAATGCCTAAAGCAAACTCTGCTTGGGATGAAGAGGTGGCCAGGTGTTGTTCTGGGAGGAGTGAAGGGCTGGTGTGTTCCCACCTGAAGAGCCATTGAGAACTCCTTGGGGAAGTTAAACAGCATTGGAATCTCCTAGATAAGTTTCAAAATACCAGCTCCTAGACCCTGCAAACGTATTCCAGAATCTTCTGTAACTCTGTGTATTGCTTGGGTGATTCCAAAATAGCCATACCAACACTAAGTCCATCACCTTGATCTAGAACAAGGAGAGAGGGTGGCTTAGAAGGGAAGCTGGCCCAGTGCCAGAGTAGGACCATGTTGCAGGCTGTTCCCCACCTGTCCCCCCTCATGCCTCTGCTTTGGTAAGTGGGCTTTGCAGGGTTAGCTCACCAGCCGTACTCATGCCTGCCTTTCCCACCTTGATGCATTTGCTTATTGGGTGTTCTCTGCTTGGAGTCCCCTGTCTTTCATCTTACCCTATCAACATTCTACAAGATCTAGTTCCCACGACTCTTCTTGCAGGAAGCTTTTCATGAACCTATCCCCATATTCTCCCGTTTTCTCAATGCATGTACCACATTCCACCTTACATTTTGGTCCTTTCTGTGTGTTATCTTTTTTTTTTCTTTTGTACTGAGGTATAATTTATATACCATAAAATCCATTCATGCTGAGAATACAAGTCAATGATTTTTTTGTTTGTTTTGAGACAAAGTCTTGCTCTGTCACCCTGCCTAGCATGCAGTGGTGTCATCATAGCTCACTGCAACCTCCAACTCCTGGGGTTGCTCAAGCGATCCTCCCGCCTCAGCCTCCCGAGTAGCCGGACTACAGGCATGCACACCACACCCAGCTAATTTTTTCTACTTTTAGTAGAGACAGGGTCTCGCTTTGGCTCAGGCTCGTCTCAAATTGCTGACCTCAAGTGATCCTCCTGCCCTGGCCTCCCAGAGTGCTAGGATTATAGGCGTGAGCTACTTGCACCTGGCCGATATTTAACAAATTCGTAAAGTTATGCAACCATCACCACACTCAGTTGTAAATAATTTCTATTGCTCCAAAAAGTTTGCTCATTCATGCCCATTTATGGTCAGTCCCTTCCCCAGGCAGCTTGCTTTCTTTTATAGATTGCCTTTTTCTGGATATTTTATGTAAATGGAATTATACAAGATGTAGTCTTTCACATCTGGCTTCTTTCAATTAACATAATCTTTTTGACGTGTATTGATAGTTTGATCTATTATATTGCTATTATTCCTTGGTATTGGAATATAGTAGATACTGGATTTGTTGGATTTTGTTAGTATTAGATTTGTGAGAATATTACATTTTGTTTCTCCATTGACAATTGATGGATATTTGGGTTGTTTCTAGTTTGAGGTCATTATGAATATTGCTGCTATTTGCAGTCTTGGTGTAGACATGCTTTCATTTCTCTTGGGTAGATACCTGGGGAGGAATTGCTGGGTCATGTAGTAAGTTTACTTTTAACTTTTTAAGAAACTGTTGAACTGTTTTCCGAAGTGGCTGTAACCATTTTATCTTTTACACGCCCACCCACAACATCTGAGTGTTCCAGTTTCTCCAAATTCATGTGAATACTTGGTATTGTCTATATTTTTTTATTATACACATTCTGCTTGTGGGAAGTGGTATGTCATTGTGATTTTTATTTGCATTTCCCTAAAGACTAATGATGCTAAGCATCTTTTCAAATGCTAATTAAACATTTGTCATCTTTGGTGAGATGTCTATTCAAATTACTTGTCTTATTTTAAATTGTTATTTTATTGTTGAGCTCTAAGATTGGTAGAAAGTGTTGTTCAAATCATCTTTATCCTTACTGATTTTCTGTCTAGTGTTTTAGTCAATTATTAAGAGGGATATCAACTTCTCCAACTATTATGGATGAATTATTTACTTCTCTTTTCATTTTGTCAATTTTTACTTTGTGTATTTTGGGATTCTGTTGTTGGGTTGACATAATTGGATCGACATCTGCCATTTTGTGATTTGTTTTATGCCTCAACTCTTTTATGTTCCTTTGTTCCTTCTTTATTTTCATCTTTTGTGCTAAATATGTTCTCGTGTTCCATTTAAATTCCTTTTCCCATGTTTGCATTGTTTTCTTAGTGAGTATATCTATAGTATGTATCTTAAGTTATCACAGTCTGCTTCAGATCAGTACTAACTTCATTCCTGTAGAATGTGGAAACTTTGCTGTAATGTAGCTTCATTTCCTCCCCCTCCTTTGTGCTATTATTCTCATATATTACATCTGTGTGTTATGGATGCCATGTTACTGTTTTATGCAGTCTTATAACTTTTAAAGAAGTTAAGAAAAGAGGAAAATATATTTATGCCGCCTTCTATATTTAACTTTTCTGATCCTCTTTATTTCTTAATATATATTTCAGCATATATTTGAGTTACCGTATGGTGTCATTTCCTGTCACCTGAAGGAATTCCTTTTAGTATTCTTTGCAAGGAAGATTTCCTAGCAGTGAATTCTCTCAGTCTTTGTTTATTTAGGAATATCTTTTTTTTTTTTTTTTTTTTTGGCCTTCATTTTCAAATGATAGTTTTGTTGGATATAGAATTCTTGGTTGACAGCCCTCCCCACTTCCAGCCCCTTTCAGTACTTTAAATATATCATTCCACTGTTTACTGGCCTGGCTTACATTGTTTCTGATGAAAAATCAGCTGTTAATCTTATTGAGGGTCCCTAGTACATGATAGGTCATTTTCTTTTTTCTTACTGCTTTCAAGATTTTCTATTTGTCATTACCTTTTAACAGACTATAATGTGTCTAGGTGTGAATCTTTTGGTGTTTGTCCTACATTGGGGTTTCTTCAGCTTCTTGGCCCTTTAGATACATGTTTTTCTACATTTTGGAAAATGTAGAAAAATGTTTGGGCCATTATTTCTTCAAATATTTTTTATACCCCCTTTTCTCTCTTCTTTCCTTATGGGACTCCTGTTATATGTATATTGCAATACTTGATGGTGTCCCAAAGGTCTCTGAGGTTCGGTTCATTTTTAAATGAAATTAATTTTTTTTTCAGAGATGGCGTCTCACTCTGTCACTCAGGCTAGAGTGCAGTGGTATGATCATAGCTCACTGCATCCTTGAGTTCCTGGCCTCAAGCAAATTGATACTTCTGCCTCAGCCTCTTGAGTAGCTAGGACTGAAGGCATGTGCCACCATGCTTGGCTAATTTTTAAATATTTTGTATAGAAAGGGTCTTGCTATGTTGCCCAGGCTGGTGTCAAACTCCTTGCCTCAAGCAGTCCTCCTGTCTAAGCCTTGCAAAATGCTGGGATTACAGGCATGAGCTACCATGCCTGGCCCAGATTTATTCTCTGTCCTTCAGATTGGACAATGCTGATTTATCTTAAAGTTCACTGATGTTTTCTTCTGACATCTCATATCTTATATTGAGTTCCTCTAGTGGAGTTGTAATTTCATTTATTATACTATTCAACTCCAGAATTTCCATTTGATTCTTTTTTCTTTTTTTGATAATATCTGTGTCTTTATTGAGAATCTCTATGTGTTGAATTATTGTCATTATACTATTCTTTAATTCTTTAAACATAGATTTCTTTAGTTCTCTGAACTATTTATTATCAGTGCTTTTAATCTTTTTCTGCTTTTTCTAACATCAAGGCCTACTCTGAGACAACTTCTGTTGACTGCTTTTTTCCCCCTCACTAATAAAGGGATGTGTTTTCCTTTTTGTTTGTTTTTTGCATGTATGTTAATTTTCTGAAAACTGGACCTTTAAGGTAATATACTCTAGCAACTGTGGATTCAGTTTTCTCCCGCTCCTTCTCCAAAGGTTTGTTTTTGTTGCTGTTTGTTTAATTACTTGCCTGAACTATGGAATGTGTCTCCCTTGTGGTATGTGGCCACTCGTGTCTTGGCTCAGTTTTTTGTTTTTATCCATGTTTCTAATTCTTGTTTTTATTTATGTTTTAAATTCTTATTTTTTATTTTGAAGCCTGTCTTCCTAGGGGTTGCCTCTGTGTCTGTGTAGTCAATGCTTGGTTAGAGTTTGCATTCAAGTACCTCAAGCACTAAGATTGCATTCAAAGGTCAGGCAGGTTTTATGCCTTCTAGCTTTTACTTTCTCTGGGCCTTTTTGCATCTCCTCTGCCTGGACACATAGGCTCACGGTCAGTCAGGAATGAATAGAGAGAGTGGACCCTCTCTGCTGTACCCCATATGCGCACATGGCCTTCTGGCCAACCAGGGATATGTGGAGAGCTTACTAAAGACCCTATGGCTGCTCTTTCTGTTAAATTTCTGTCTAGTCTGTCAGTCTGTTGCTTTCCCTCACCAGGACTACACCCCAGGTAGCTGACCTGGATTTCCTGGTTCATTTGCAACCAAGATTGCTATCCTTACTGATAACGTCACTGAGTGTGGGTTTTTTCACTTTCCGCTCTAAACAAAGTGAGCTCCCTCTACCAGCGGGGCTGCTGGCTTGCACGGCCAGCCCTGCTGGGAGCTCCACTGTGTCCACCTGCATGGGGTGGGAAGGAGGGCAAGAACCACATTCCCGCTGTACTTAACTCCGAATGGAGAAGTTTTCAATGAATAAATGCTCTTCAATTTGTTGTATACTCTTAGTCTACGTGCGGAGTCTTGAAATGGTTGTTTTTGGCAGTTTGGTGCATTTTTATCATTGTTCTTTGAGGAGGAGATTTGCCAAGCTTCTCACACTGCCGTTCCAGCCCCATCAACTTTTTCCTTCTTGTGGAGAGGGAAACGCGTGGGGCAGTTGCCAGGGCGGACTCTGGCACCAGACTGCCTAGGCTTGGATCCTGACTCCGCCATTCCACTTGGGCAAATGACTTCCCTTTTGTGCCTCTATCCGTTCAACTTTCAATGGGAAATAATGATAGTTCTTAGCTACTAGGGTTGTTGTAAGAAGGAAATGGATTAATCTGTCTAGAGTGATGGGAGCAGTGCTTGCACTGTGAATGCTGTTATTGTCAGGTCTTTTTATTGGCTCAGCAAGGGCAGGGACTGCACTTTAAGCCTTGCCCTCCTTTCCTTGGCCTGGTGCCTTGCACATAGTCAGCTCATTGGACCCTCAGATCATCATTGCTAAGTGATGCTTGACATTCAGAGGAAATGAGGACAGCTCTCAGAGTAACTGCAGGTGCGAGGAGGAAACGCTGCAGGAGACCCGAGGAACAGATGGCTGGCGCCTCGTTGAGGCCAAAGGTTGGTCAGCGTGTTTTCCCTCCCAGTTCTAGGAACTGCCCAGAATGCCCAGTGCTGCTCGCATGCCTTGAGTTTGAGACCAGGTCTGCACACTTGAGACCAGGTCTGCACACTTGCGTGTCCAATCCAAGCAGTTCATGAGCACAGTTGCCACCATTTCAGAAGTCCTCTTGCATCAAGCACCTCCAGGAGTGGACAGAACAGTTTGGCCAGGATGCTTCTTTTTAGGTACTTTTGCAAAGAGAAGGGCCACTGTGAAGCTGTGGGAGGGCAGCAAGACTTACGGTGTGTCTTCACCAGCCCAGGCTGCTTCTGACCTGTACAGGGCCATCATGCAAACGAGAAATTGGTGCCTCTTCCGCCAGTGGACACAGCTGGGCTGAGGGAAATATAGGCTGGATTCAGTCCCCACGCACCACTCAGCGGGATGCCTTTGTGCAGGAAGGGCTAGGTCCTGCACAGCTGTCTGTAGTGACTCTGGCTTAGTCACGTGTGGCCAGCTCTGTGCTCAGGAGCAGGGCTGCAGACAGATAAGACAGCCTGTTTTCTCAAGGAGCTCTCAGCCTTCATGAGGGACAAGAGATGTGTCACAATAATGACTGCAGCACAGAGGTCTTATCAGGTACTCTGGTTGCACAGGAGAAGATGAAGGTAGGGAAGGATTCCTGGAGGACAGGGAGGAGGAATTTGAACTGCCTGCTGCTGGATAAGTAGGGATTTCCAACCTGCATGGGAGTGGGATGGGTGGTATTTTGGCCCATTTTGTGTCGGGGGGGTGTGGCGGTGAGGGGGTGCTGAGAAAGATCCAGGCTGGTGTAGGAAAATGCAAAGAGAGATTTGCACAGGAGGGAGGCCGGATATGCAGAATGCAGCCAGATCACAGCAGCAGATCTCTCCGCACAAAACAAAGAGCTTGGAAGGGCAGAGGTGATGAACAACTGACCTGAGCAGTCAGGGTCAGGATGGGGGAGCAAGGCAGAGAGCGCTAGAGGAGGAGGAGAAGTGTCAGAACCAGGAGACCAGCTGCACGCCTCAGGTGGCTGAGGGTTTGGGGGCCTGGGACCTTGCAGATGTTGGTGTTCATGGGGCAACATCCAAAGAGCAGGGCATGTTGTGCAGGTGTGGGAGGGCAGATCTCTGTGCAGGGACCCAGGAAGTGTGGGTGCTGTGGCCATCATGGGCTGCAGGGGTCTAGAGCACAGAGGTGCGGTGTGGCTGGAGGGAGATTGGGTGTTGTCAGCACATAGGAGAAAGGAGGATGTGAGGCTCCCCCAGGGAGAATAGGACCGTGACTCAAGAATAGTCAAGTGCGACCTTGGAGAATTCTGGCCATAGAGAGCAAGAGAGGAGTGGGGTGGAGAGGGTGCAGATGGGGAGATAGGAGGATATCTGAGGACAGCTGGGTTGTGCCTGTCACAAGAGAGAGTGGTCAGCTATGTCACAGATCACAGAGAAACCTGGTATGGTAAGGGCAGGAAAATAACAGTCACATCAAAGAAGTCGGACGTGACTGGGAACCTTTATCAAGAGCAGCTTCTGTGGCCACAGCATAGTAGCAACAGGAGCGAGGCCTGCTTGCACGGGCTTGACTGAGCCTCGAAAACGGGGAGGTGTGCCCAGCTGATGGGGACTTTCTTTATGACGCTTAACAGAAGGAAAGGAAGTTGGCAGCGACAGAAAAGGTGATTGTTGATTTTAAGTTGTCATTTTTACATGGATGAGAATTGGGCACGTGACGGTAGACAGGTGGGGATAGAGCCAATGGAGAGGGTTGGGAGGAAGAGGAAGAAACAGGGCACAGTGATGGAGACAGGAGGGGGGTGGGTGGGGTACAGGGACCCGTGCTGAGTGGGAGGGAGGGCGGGCAGTGATTTCCCTGGGGAGAGGTAAGGTGCCCCCAGCAGATGCCCTCCCTGACCCCTTCCTCTGAAGAGGGTCCCACCTCTGGGTCCGGCAGGAAGAGGCACTGTTGTCCCGTCATGCACCAGTTAACCTCCCCACTTCCCTGTTCGATTACAGGTACACCTTTTGGTACTTGTTCTGCTACTTAATAGTACAGCATTTTTAGCACCTTGAACAGTTAACATGCATCCAATAAGTAGTAAACTGTTTTGCTCATAAGGGAGGGAGACCAAGTAGGGATATGTCTGCTTTTCTTCGAGCATGGGGCAATAGGCCTGGATCGGATGTCAGGAGTGTCATTTACAGGTGTGTGATTTGGTGCAAACCACTTCACTCCTCTGGGCTTCAGGTTCCTCCCAGTGGGCTTTGGGGAATGGGCTAAACCATGTCAACATCCACCTTAGCAGTAACGTCTGTTGGTTCCAGGATGGATCATTGTGTATCTGAGATGCAGCTGAGGGTGTTTTGTGCCCGAGATTTGCTGAAATAAGAGTGGAAGGACGGATAATTGGATTTGAGCAGGAAGCTGGGGTGGGCAGGTTGAGGAAGATGAGATCTTCATGTATGTGGCTGTTTTCTTCACTGCTCTATGCTAAAATTAGACTTTCTTATTATTCTGGAAGCTTTTTAATGCTGCTCATAGGTGGGCGCTGTTTTGTTCTGACTTATGTTTAACTTACACCTGGATGTGTTAAATGCAAGCTTTGGTAACTGTATTATTTTCTTATCAGCTTGTTTTTGAGGTTCATTTTCAAGAGAGGACATAATTAGGTGGAAGTTGATTATCTTGATATTTAGGATTTAGCCCTAGCTGTCTGGCAGTTTGCTCTTGAGGAATTTATAAGTAACAATTTTGTACCCTGCCCTGGTAGAGGGGGTTCATGAGTAGTACACTCCTGTGGAATTACAAGTAGAATTTGAAGGCTAAGAAGAAAAAGAAAGGAGACACTTATGTTCAGCTCTGACATTCCACACCATTACTCTAGCATGGGTGCAGGTTTGGGTCTGAGATTCCTAGTAAGCAAAGCAAAAAGGGAAATGCAACTATAATTGCATTGTTTAATAGCCTTTGGTTGGGGGTAGCTAGAATGGGAGAAATAATAGAATTAGTTTCTAGGAGAAGCAGAGCTTTTTATAGCACTTAATTATAAAAATTTCTCATATTGCCTTAAACCAACGTTTCTGATAGTATATATAGTTGTCCCTTGGTATACATGGGCTATTGGTTCTGGAAGTTTTCAAAATTACATATGACCTCAGAATTCTTTTTCTCCCTATATAACTTTCAACAATAACTAAACTTATAGCAAATTTGGTTATCAATTGCTTGGGCCTGCCTCTGCCTAACTGGTAGGCCTTGTTAGCCTTCACCGCTGGGTCAAGGCCCCTCACTGAGGCACAGTGCTTGGTCACTTGGTTGCTGCGGGATCAGGGGGCTGGGGCTTCAGTCCTGGCTGTCCGACTCACTGGCTGCATGGCCTTCAGCGGGCCAGTTGTCTTCTCTGGACTCAGGTTTCTCATCTGTAAAATTGGGATACTAATAATACCTACCTCATGGAATCCTAGTGTAGAACAAGTGTCAGGGCCAGGTGTCATGGCTCACGCCTGCAATCCCAGCACTTTGGGAGGCCGAGATAGGAGGATCACTTGAGCCCAGGAGTTTGAGACCAACCTGAGCAACATAGTGAAGACCCCACCTCTACAAAAAATAAAAAAATTAGCTAGCGTGATGGTGTACTCCTGTAGTCCCAGCTACTTGGGAGGCAGAGGCAGGGGGATCACTTGAGCCCAGGAGTTTGAGGCTGCAGTGAGCTATGAGCATGCCACTGCACTCCAGCCTGGGTGGCTCAGTGAGACTCTGTCTTAAAAAAAAAAAAAAAGGATAAGTGTGTCAGTATATGTAAAGCAATCAGTACTATACTTAGCATAAGTAATTAACAAATGTTTAATATGATTATAATTAATGCTACCCCCATTCTGGAGCTTGCTTTGATGACACTTTCCTCTTCACTTGCTGGGTACTAACTGACTAGGCTATTTTTTTGGTAACTGTGTGCTTTTCTTTATTCTGGTGAAGAGAATCTCTATTCATCTTTCATGACAGTTGTCTGTTTTCATAGTTACCTCCATTGTACTGTGAGCTGGTTGAGGGCAGAGATCAAGTCTATCACATTTTGCATATCCAGCCCCTGGCCTGGCATCGGGACTCGATAAAGGATTTGCAGTGCACGTGGCAGGAAGCCGGGCTCTAGGCATATAAAGGACCTGCTTCCGTGAAGGCACCTCTGCCCGGGGCGTGTGCGTGCGCATTCATTGTCACCGCGGTGGACTAAGATCTCTGCCTTGAGACTGTGTCTGTTCCTCTGTACCGTTTTGTTGAATGCCGAGGAAATCATTTAACTGCTATTGTTCTTGAAGTTTATCTAATAACAGAGACCTGGCACCACACAAATTGAGAGTTCAAACAATGTCTCAAGTTGTTTTGGGAAAGGTGCTAAGCACGGACTATTAATAATAGCCAGCCTGGTGCAGAAATTTCTGGCAATGCCTTAGAGCTCTGATGCTGAGCGGGAGAAAATTCTATTAGGTGACTGTACTCAGCGGAGAGGGAGCGTCTTTATTTTTCTATGATGGACCAAAGAGCTACAGAGAAAAATCAATGATGAGATTTATAAGTAGGAAGCAATTAAGTTTGGATTTTTTTTTTAAAGGAAGCGAATCATAAAATGTCACAAATTCTCTTAGAATGAACTGATGCACACAAAAATCTAAATATAAGGAATAATAAAAATTTGCCTCTGTTGTACTTTAGAGCCATTTAGGAAAGACAGCAAGCAGGACAAGAGTGAGTTGAGGGAAACTGAGAAATGGAGTGTAGAGGGGAAAACAGCTCAAGTCATGAAGCAGAGAAAAATGCAGGAGATAACAGAGACAGTCTCAGAGAGAGACCAAGGAGGCCTCTCTAAGGAAAGCCCGGCTGAGATTGTCCCTCGCAGACAGGGTGACCAGAGAAAACAACAGTGCTCCTGTTAAAGACCAGGCCCAGAGAGAGCTGTAGTTTTTCGGATCCTTTTGCAAGGAAGGGTAAAGCCCCGTTGTGTATTGACAACCCCAGCGTAGCTGCGGAGGCAAACGTTCCCCCTCATTTGAACCTTGAGACAAGCTGCGAGGTGAGATGGTCATCTCCACCTTATAGAAGGGAAGGGGAGTCGCAGGGGGTAAGTGCCTTGCCTGAGCTCTCCCCGCTGGCGGGAGGCTCTCACAATCTCACTCCTTGGCCGCTGTGCTGTGCCCCCTCGCACACAGACGTGACGATGCTTTCGGCATGGGCTGGAGGCCAGAGTCGGTGTCTAAGAGGTTCTCCACATAATTCTTTGTCTGCTTTTTAAAGAAAAATGGTTTTAAAATGACACCCATTTATTATATGAGCATGCTACAGGGTAACTCATTCCACCAGAAATAACGCAGCATTGACTGAATGCCTCTTTTACCTGGTGGCACGTGGGGCGGGCAGGAGCTCTGTTTGCCACCACGGCAGTGACAAGACGCTGATCCCGTGTTGTCTTGTTCCCTGGTTCTGCAGACCTCCGATCCTGGAATTCACAAGTGAGTGCATTTTCTGTGCCGTTTCCCCAGTGCCCTAAATGACTCACTCCAAGGAGCCGCTGTTTAAATGAAAAACAAAACCACGCAACGCTGCTGCTGCTGCTGCTGCTGCTTCAACGGGGGAAATAATTTCTGGGCTCAGGTGGCTAAGCGCCTTCCCCCCACTTTGCTACAAGAAGACATGTCCTTGGCACATTAGACAATTAGACAAGAAATTGAAGTTATGTGACAAATTATGTCGTGGGAGTAATTAAAAAAAACCCAAAACTTGCATTAAAGCTGTGCCTAGAATGACTCTGTGTTAGCAACGGAAGTGCTTCATAAACGTGTCGGCAATGGCGAGTGTTGTCACTGATTCCCCAAACTGGATTGACGGAGAACTGGCAGAGCAGGGGTTTGGCGTTCTATGTATGGCCTGTGGGCCAAATTCGGCCCCCTGCCTGGTTTTGTAAATAAAGTTTTATTGGGACACAGCCATGTCTATTTGTTTATATACTGTCTACGTATATACGTATGCTGCTATTGCTGCGGTGGTGACCATATGGCCTGGAAGTCTAGAATTTTTACTCTCTGGCTCTTTATAGAAAAAGTGTTCGGGGACCCGTGTGGGAACCACAGGTCTTTTGCAGGACCGCAGTGAGGTTGGCGTCTCCTGGGCTGTTGGTAGCGTCTGCTCCCTGAGCTGGGCACTGCTGCTGCGCATGCAGTTTGGGGATGTGGCTTCCCCCAAGTTCCCCAGGCAGCCTGCTTGGCTCTGTCAGCCTGACGCCCCCAACAGGAAGGCTTTGAGATGCAGGCTCTTCAGGGAGGGTCTCCCTCAGCCTTCACAGGCTCCAGATTGAGCCAGGTGAGAGTCCCCCAAGGTCCTTTTGGCTCCACCTTCTTTGTCACATGCTTCCAATTAGCTGCCAGTTCTGCTGAGTTTGACTCCTGTGGCGTCTTTCCCACAGGAGCCCTTTCTGGAGGTCATGCCGATGGTGCTGGCCTGCAAAAGCATCCTTTCTCACCAGGACTCCGGAAATAGCCGCCTTGGCAGTCCCGCACCCCCATGCGACCTACGCAGCGCTGCCAGGTTAACGGTGCTGAAGGCGGCTCCTGCTCAGGAACCCCCCTTGGTTCCCCCTTGACCTCACAATCAAGGGTGGACACTCAGTCTGGCCTTCAAGGCTGCTTTTATCTCAGATGAGTGCTCACGGTGCTCTGAAGCCACATGGTATTGCTCCCTTTCCGCAGGGCTGGTCTGAACGCTCTCTCTGCCAGCCTCCCCCACGCCACTGATCTTTGCTCTCGAAATGCACATCTATTGAAATCTAGTTCCTCCTTGCCGCATGCAGGCATATTTTCCTGCACACACGCGGCCAAACGTATGTTCTCATTCCCTGGAGCCGTTGGCCGCTGTATTCTGTCTCCCTGTTGCAGGCTGTGTTGTTGTAGGTTGTTTCTTTCTGCCCTCCCCAGACCGTAAACTCCTGCAGGGCAGGGATTGTCTCTTCATCATGGTCACATTTCCTGCACCTTCCACAGAGCAGGCACTGGTGTGTGTGGAACTGAATTTGAAGTGGAAGTCACGCAGCATGCACACCAGCGATGCGGCTGGCTTTTTAATGTGCACCTGCTGTGGGCCAGCTGCCCTGATACGTGACCTTGTTAATGCCCACAGAAGGAAGTGTTATTGTCCCCACTGCACAGGTGTACAGATGGGCTCAGGCAGATCCTCTTGACCAAGTGCTGTCAAAGCCAGATTGGAACTCAAGGTGCCCCTGCTCCGGAACTGCGCTGACGTGCCCAGGCTGCGCTGGTGGAAACGTCCATCCATACACGGCGCCTCTGCCACATGATATGCACGTACCTGTGTGCGCACACAGCTCTGTTAGAATCAGCTGGGGAGCTCTGAAAATGCAGATGCCCAGGCCCACTTCTCATACTTGTTCCTTCCCCCACACCCGCCTTTTTCCCCGTTCTTTGTCATGTCATTTAGAATTATGGACCTGTTACTTTTATTGGTAAGGGGACAGGCACTGGTGTTTTTCAAAGCTCTCCAGGTCATTCCAAGCTCTGCCACTCAGGCCAGCGTGAGAAGGTGGGCACACCTCTGGGAGGGCTTCTGAGGGCAGACCTGAGCTTCTGCTGCTGCCTCAAGGAACTTGGCTTCTTGTTCAGTGAGTGCCTGATAACCGTGCCCCTGGCTGGTATCTTTTGAAAGTGAGGAAGGGCTCATATATCCTTGGCATGGCCTCTGAGTGCTTCCTGTCTTTGGCATTTATGACAGCATGGGCTCAAGTTCTTTCTCTTGGGCTGAGTGTGACTCTGGGACCCTGAGAGGTGTGAGCCTCCCCAAAATGCAACTCACATTTCCCACATGAGGAGAGGGTGTCTCTATGAACTGCAAATGAGTTACTTTGAATTTCAATATAACCTAAGAAACAAACTCTTCAATCTTTTGAGTGGGGTTAGGCTTGATGAGGAGAGGAAGCCCAGTAGAGCTGAGGTTCTCAAAGTGGGGTCCCCGATGGGCAGTGCCAGCCTCACCTGGGAGCTTGTTAGAAATGCGAATCCTCAGTCCCCATCTCAGACCTGCTGAATCAGAACTCTGGGCTTGGAGCCCTGGAGTCTGATACCCTCCAAGGGTGACTTTGCTGCCAGTAAAAGCTGGGAACCTGGGCCCTAGACTGACAGTGAGTGTGAGCCTGGACGCCTGGGTGGTCGCTGGTACTTGTTCCCAGCTGGGCGTCAGAGGCAGTGGGGGCTTTGTAACACCTCAGATTCCAGGTCTTGTCCCAGGGTTTGGGAATCTCTATGTTTAACAAGTGTTCCAGGAGACTCAGAAATGCACGTCAATTTTTTTTTTTTTTTTTGAATTGTGGAAGTAGAAGCCTGATAAATACTGCATTCTTGTCATGACAACTTCATATGCACTGGCCCGGGATAAGGGCACTTCCTCCTTCCTTTTCCTGCGGGAGTCGCTGCTCCTTTCTCTCTAATCATCAAGACATTTTCCACCAGCCCTGTTACCCATTAAGTACAGACGGCCATTCCCTTTAACATGCATCTTCCTCATTGCTGGGTCACTCACTGCCACATAAAAGCGACAAGTGGGCTTTATGGCCTCATGCATACTTAATTAGTCCATCTTCTCAAAACTGTGTTTTAAGTGAGTGAAAACATTAGCCTCTGATCTAATTGATCCACAAAGCATCATTTCAGAATCTTTATGTGACTTAACTGTTGACCCAGACTAGTGTCGCCGGGGCCTGGGAGAGGCCACAGGTCAGGGATGGAGAGACCCTGCTACTTCCTGTTCCCCCTGTGGGTTGCTCTGCAGAGAGCAGATTTGAGCCAGGACAAGCGCTGCAGGCGTGGGCGTTGTCTGTCTCTGCAAGAACTAATTATTTTTTGTTTTGCCCACAGCTGTCTCTGTCCCCACCACCCTTATCTGTCATAACTGTGCACACCTGCATGATATTTTATGACAGGGCACACCTGCTGAAATGGAGCAGTTGTCATGTTTCAGATTGTTGTCTGGTGTGTATGTCATTAAGCCTCCTGGCAGAAATGAGACATGGCTGGCGTCTGTTCCAAACCTTCCTCTCGCTTTGTCACCCTCCCCCGGCATGGTGGGGTTTGCAAAGATGCAGACCCACCCTGCTGCTGGAGGTGACTCTCCAAGGGACTCTGCTAAGACACGTCCTTCTCCACGTCTGCAGCCAGCCTCTTCTGGGCCTCATGCCAAGGCCTCAGCAGCTCCCAGGCCTTCGGGCTGCCTTCCTTTCTGTTCCCGCACTGTGTCGCCTGTGGTAAACCCCTGTTTGAGCATTGATTCCATCACGTTTGTTTGTATTACCAGGGGAAAAAGTGAATATGTTTTTACTTGCCCACACCTTTCAGGGAGAACTTCTTTGGGAGTATTTGAAAGGCATTTGAGTAAAGTTGGGACTAGCTAAACTTCTTTTCTTGACAATTGCAAATACTTTGCATTTGAAAAATAATAATCTAAT
Organism: Lepilemur ruficaudatus; assembly: GCA_963574885.1. Taxonomy (NCBI): domain Eukaryota; kingdom Metazoa; phylum Chordata; class Mammalia; order Primates; family Lepilemuridae; genus Lepilemur; species Lepilemur ruficaudatus. The sequence goes on along the minus strand of CAUYRT010105303.1, from coordinate 62,778 downwards.
CACATAACTAGGGCCGAGTGAGTTGTGAGCTGGCTTTGACTTGGTTACAAAGCACAATGGAAGCAGGAGTCAGGGTGGGGATGCTGGCGAGAGAGGGTGTGCGCGGATGTTATAACACTGCTCTGCAGAGAGAGAGACCCAGTAACGTGTGTCATTTCGTTAGCCATGTGCTGCTCACCCCCGATAGAATCGCCCAGGGAGCTCTAAAGACATCCCAGGGCCCAGGTTGCTCCCTAGAAGAATTGAGTCAGAAACTCCAGGTTGGGACCTAGCTGCGTCTAATCTACAGGTAAGGTCAAGAACCACTGGGCTAACGGAGTCTGTTTAAATGTGTGGGTTTGAAAATGAGGCTGAGAGAAATCACCTGGCTACACTGTTATTTTTACGGTAAAGGGAAGTAGAGGCATGCTCCCAGCACAGGTGTGCATGCGTGTGCACAGATACACGTGTATGGCCCTGCAGAGAGGCTGTGGAGGCACGGATGTTTACAACAGCGTCCACAGTCATACATTTAGAGGAAGGCTAGCTCCACGCGACTCTCCTTTCTGCCCTTTCCTTTGCAGACACACCCGGTCGGTCAACAGACCCAGCCCAGTCTCCCAGAAACAGAATTCTGCCCTAAAATGCTTCCCACGTCGTTTCTTGTTCATGTCCATTGCCATCGTATTGACTTGAGCCCGTTCTTGTTCTCTGAATAATAGCCCAGCTGTTTTCTCCACTGGCGTTTTCATTTATTTACTCTTCCCCATCCATTCACCACACCTGGTGTGACTCATGCTTTTAGAACCTTTGATGTCGTGGTGCCCACAGAAATATGGTGATGACAATAACAGAGCTAACCCTTAGCTCGCGTTTACACACGTGTTGTTGACTCCTGGTGCCGGCTCTGCAAGGCAGCACTCTCCCTGTTTTACACATGGGGAAGCCGGAGCACAGAGCAGCTGGGCCCTGGTCACCCCGAGTCAGGATGGACCCAGGTGGCCTGGCCGCAGAGCCTCTGCTTCCCTGCCCCTCCCCACGCGTTCCTGCCATGTAGGGGCAGGCTGCTCTGTGCTGGCAGACTTTCCATACGTTACTTCTAATCTGCACATCCATTTTGCCAGCTGGATATTATGATCCCTATTTCGCAGAATCAAGGTTGGGAGAGGTTAAATAACTTGACTGAGACCACAGACCTGATGAAGGAAATAGTAACAGAGATTCAAACCAGGTTTTCCACACTCCGTCATCTGCATTCCTTCTACCTCACTGCTTGGGATTGTCTAAATTCACCACAGTGACATTTGTGGCTCTTTATAATCTGTTCTCACCCCAACTTTGCAACTGTGTTCTATTCCATGGTTAAATCATGCCACCCGACTTTTGCTCATGCTGTTCCCTTTGCCTGAAATGCTCTTCCCTGCCCAGCAAGGGCCTCATTCAGCTGTCAGATCTCCCAGGACAGGGACTCTTATCTTGCTCATAATTCCCCCTGTGGAACTTGCGTACAGCAGGAGGGAAACCAGCTCATCTTTTTGCCACCCCAAGAAGCCCTGTAATAATGCACCTCTTCCTGCGCCCTCCTGGTGTGATATTTGCATCACAGATGTAACCTCCTGTCGCTTTGTGTTATACCTGGGCACATGTCTACTTTCCTGCTAGGTGGCATCTTCAGGCCAGGTGTCCTCTCTTCCTCATTTTTCTGTCTTTTTTGTCTAAAGCACTGCCAGGCAGATAGCAGATGTTCAGTAAATATTTGTTAAACAAATGTAGGGCAGACAAGAATACAAAAAAGCGGGGAAAATCATAAAAATATTCACTGGGAGGGCCCTTGGCTCGGCTATAGTGCCAAGAACAGTCAGGGCTGTATTTACCTGGGGGCCTCTAGGGACATCGACGTAGTTTGGAAATTTCCAGAAGGAAGCAAAGAGCTAATGATTATCCTACTGGGTTAATCTAGCTTGTCCATTTTGCCACCTAGGTTTTTAAGTTTGTTTTTATTTATTTTCTTTAGGTTGGCTTTGCTAACCTGGTAGTAAAAAACCCCTGGCTCCTGTGTCCTCCTAGCATGGACTTCATACGTGGTGTATTTTGGGGAGTATGTGCAAACTGTGGGCTTCAGGACTTTTATAGGACTTCATGGGTGCTCTACAGTGGTGGCGTGTGGGGTGGAGGGAATAGTGCTTTGGGAAGGGAGGGTAGAACCTTTCCGGCTGGAAACAGGTGCCAAGAAAAACGTCTTTGCTCTTGGGAAAGTGAGTTCTTTAACCATTTAATTAGGGTTATGATACCGAGTAAAGGTTGTTTCTTTTTTCCTGATTCTTCAGGTCTAACTCAGTTTGCACAGCTGCCTTTACGCCTGTGTCACTAACGCCAGGTGGGAGGTCCGGGAAGGGCAGGGTGCCCAGTGCCAGTGTAGAGGATGGGGGGGTGGTTGGGGGCCGGGGGAAGGAGACCCCCAGGTGTGCTCTTTGATTGGCCTTGACCTTTCCTCCTGCCCCCGCAGGTGAGCGTCCTGACCACGCTGGAGCGCAGGTTCAACCTGCAGAGCGCCGACGTGGGCGTGATCGCCAGCAGCTTCGAGATCGGGAACCTGGCGCTCATCCTCTTCGTGAGCTACTTCGGGGCGCGCGGGCACCGGCCGCGCCTCATCGGCTGCGGCGGCATCGTCATGGCGCTGGGCGCGCTGCTGTCGGCGCTGCCCGAGTTCCTGACCCACCAGTACAAGTACGAGGCGGGCGAGATCCGCTGGGGCGCCGAGGGCCGCGACGTCTGCGCCGCCAACGGCTCGGGCGGCGGCGAGGGGCCCGACCCCGACCTCATCTGCCGCAACCGGACGGCTACCAACATGATGTACTTGCTGCTCATTGGGGCCCAGGTGCTCCTGGGCATCGGTGCTACCCCCGTGCAGCCCCTGGGGGTCTCCTACATCGACGACCACGTGCGGAGGAAGGACTCCTCGCTCTACATAGGTAGGAGCGGCCCCGGGCTCGCGCGTGTGCTGGCGACCGTGTGTGTTGACCGTGGACGGAAAGGTGCGCCTTGGACCTTGGATTGTGCCAGGGCACCGGTTCTTAGGCTTGACGGCGCACCTTGGGGTTTGTGAAAAATGCTGATTCCTGGGTTGCAACCCCGGAAATTCTGGTGTAGTTGGTCTAGGATGCAGCCTGGGTGTGGAGCATTTTGTTTTAAAGCTCCCCAGGTGGTGCTAATGGACAGGCGGATTTGAGCGTCACTGTGCTGGAGCACTTACAAACTTTGAATGGGAAGGCGAGGTCAGGAGGAATGCTATGTTTACCTGCTCTGTATGTGTGTGTGTGTGTGTGTGTGTGTGTTTGGACTTTGGGCTGTCTGGTCTTAGCCACCAAGCTGTATGTGGGGTCTACACATTTGAAACCTCAGCTTTTAAGAAACAGAATGATGTCCTGGTCATTGTCCTGTTGCAGCTCAAAAGGAGAGGGGTTGTCATTGCCAGCGTTTGGCGTACTTCCAATTGGTGACTTCTGGTAATTTTTTCAATAATGGGGTTATATATGGGTACAAGATATTTAGAAAGAAATAAGGTATTTGTGTTTTAAAAAAATAATTTTGCACTGTCATAGTTTCTGATATTTTATACCGGAAGGAGGGAGGCCACGAGCAGGTCTAGGGTTAAGAAACTCCTAAGTGGCAGGTGGCTCATGTGGCAGACGGCATTCTCAGTAGCTTGTGGGCGCTGTTGGAGGGTCATTTGTAGAGTGAGCGCTGGCCTGCCCAGCATCTCCGTTACACGAAGTATATTCTGTCTCCCACAAGCTGTTGGGTTGTTCTGACACATCCCAGTCACTGAGTGCTAAGCTTTCAGAAAATTACCTCCACCTGGGAAAGCTGCGTGCCTCTCAAAAGCACTGTGCCTTGAGGTATGAAGTTAATTATATTATGGAGGTTTCAGTTAAAATAGCATTTGAACTGGATTTGACATAAAGCTTCCTAGCTGTCAAGCTACCACCTTACGCTGCCCAAGCTTTCTGAGCTAGGATGATTCGGAACCAGTACACACTGGAATGCTGATTTTCCCCTGTGTCTTTCTGTCCCAGCTATGGAATAGCTGTGTTTGTTGAACAATTATGTTGCAGATGGTTCAGCTTTCTGTGATGGGGCTCAAGGCAGAACAGGTGGAGCGTACGTGCTGCCCCATCACCAGTGAGCTGGGCAGGACCTGCCTGTGGAGCATGAGACAGCTCAGGCCACAGAGGGTTAGGGTTTCTCTTGTGGTGTCTAAGTGGGTATGGGCTCAGAAGGGGACTAGGGGACTCATTTAGCTTTTGTTGCCTTTAAAGCTTGAGTGACAGCCACTCCATGTGGGTGTTTTCTAGACCAGGATGTGGGCTACAGCATGTAGCCAAAAAGGTCTCCTGAGATCCAGCCAGCTAATTGGTCTCTGACTTGACTGATGTCACTCTAGGACCCGGGGAGAGTTGTTTTCTGGTAGCAATAACAGGAAGTAGATAAATCGGAGTACAGGGAATGAAATGGGCAGTGAAAAGCTGAGTTCTTGTCTCTGATGATACAATCAAGTAGAAAAATTTCTCTCCAGAATCTCCCCGAAGTCATACCAGTGCTAAATCACCCCTGCTTGGGGCTTCCTGCAGGAGTCTCTGAACACTCTTCTGAAAGTATTCCCTGATGAGTTATGCTGTGTTATTCCCTACCTCTGACGGGCTTGTTTTGTGTGTGCCAAGCTTTAGGATGAGAAGGCAGTTTGGTTTGGGGGTGTGGGAGGTGGCGGCATGGACAGTAGGGCTGGCCATTTGAGGCAAGGGGCCTTCTTGAATTCTGAGGCCTTGTCTGTAGGATTTGTGTTGAGTCTTTGGTAGGAACAACTGTTCAGTCAAATTTCTATTTGGGCACCCTATTGCTTCCTCTGATGGTTAGGTTGTCAGAGAGTTGGGAAAGTGTCTATTTGCATGGTGTGTGGACATCTTGGTGGCTCTGGTGCATGTAACCAAATTCCACAACATGATAGCACACGGCTGTGAAGATGGCCGCTCTGAGTCTCTCTGGACTGATTTCATGGGTCTGTGTTTATATGGAGCAGCAGAGAATAAATAAGCCTTCTGCACAGATTGGCCTCTATAGGTGGCCTTTTTTTTCTATGCACGGTTTGAATTCTCCAGGAACAATTTAAGAAGACCGTGGCATATGCAGAACATAACCAGTTCACTCATTTATTGTACAAGCCCTGAAAAAGTGTTTGTGATCACAAGAATATTTCAGCACTTACCTCCTGTAATAGGGAGCTAGCTCCTGAAGCCACTTAACTTTGCTTCAGGAACTATTTGGGGGGAGCCCACTGAACAGAATTGATATGAATTTATGGCCTCTTAACTCCCTGCAGAGAGGAGGAAAATCTCTGCTGCTGGGGCTGTAAGTGTATATGTGCACCCGTTGGGGTGGAGTAGCACATGTACCCCTGCTTCCAGCTCCTGCAAAGCTGGTCTAGACCAGCCGCCTGGTCATATGCCTAAAATGTGACACTGGATTGGAGATTGAAAGGATTCTAAGTATTGCACATGTAAAACACAGGCTTGTTCACGAGCTCGTCGTTTTCTGTGGATGTCAGGAGGGAAGGGAATGACCAAAATGCACTGCTCAGGCTGCAGGTCATTGGTGATGAGACTTGCGGCCATGACATCGGTGGCTTTGTCATAGATCCCAGGACAGCCAGGGGAAATGTGAAGCATTCCATCTTGAATCAAGCTGATATTTTCAATTGAAATGACTTATTTGCTTTGGCCTCTCGTGGCTGAGCTGCTGCCAAACTCCTGTATCTCTGGGTGGGCTTTTCACAAGGGGCTCCTCTGGCTGCACCATTCTGCGGCCAGTCCTTTCCAGGGTGTGCGTGTGGGCTAGGCGGGGGGTGGCATGGAGCTGAGGGAGCTCATTACTAGGGGACAAACTGGATGAATGGGGACTTTGCTGGCAGGCTTTTCACTGTGGCAGCACGTGGCACGCAGCCTCACAGTGCAGCCAGACAATGATCCGTGGGTGGCATGCGGCACCGTTTGTTCCTAAAGGGACTACATGAGCAGGGTGGCAGTGAAAACCCTTTGGCTCCTACTGGGGTCCAGGAATTGATTTTTTGGGAGTCTAGGGATGCCTCTAGCTCCAGGTTGTGACCTTCCATTAGCCCAGTTTTCTTAGCTGTCCTTCTGTTTCTCCAAGTTCAAAACACAAGTTTTACTCGCTTTTTCTGGCAGTACTAAGTAGGATAATGTAAGATTCATTGTGTCCTTTTATTAGGTTGCTGCATTAGTTGGTTGTTCCCTCCCTTTTTTTTTTCCCAAGGAGGAAAAAGGTAAAATGAGAGTGGTAAAGATTTTTTTAAATAACTTTATTCCTAGTTAAAAAATATTACATGTTCACTGTTCACAATTTTGGAAATATTAAAAAACAATTAGGGAATAGTTACTCTTATGATGTATATAATTCTAATCTTTTTTCTGCGTTGGTGTGCTTTTCTGCAAAAAATGTGTTTATGATAAACTATTTTGTAATTTCATTTCTCTTAATATTTCATGAGCATTTCTGTTACTAAATATTCTTCTATGACATTGCTATATACATAATATTCCCTTGTGAATATAATTACCATAATATTTAATGTTCTCTGTTGTTGGACAAGGGTTTTTAAAATTTTTGCTGTCATAAACAAAGCAGACAGGTAAACTGTGATTCTGAGAGGTTAAGTAACTTATGATCATTCAGCTGGGTGGAGCTGGGCTCTGGGTCTGAGAGTGATACTTATTCCAGGTACATCTGGGATCTGCTCGCAAGGCTGGGATGGGAGGTCTAGGGTAGTGGATGGTCCAGGGGGTCAAGTGCAAGGCAAGGCATTCCACAAGACAGCCTGAAGCCTTCAGGGAATAAAACTCGCAGGAATCAGGAAGGTAGGAAGACAGCCGCGTGCCTCAAATCTAGGGAGAGAGGAGCTACCGGAATGGAGAACGGGTGTCAGAGCCAGAATGGAGAGTTAGGGGTGGGGTGCAGAGAGAGGGGGCGGTGCTAGCTAGCAGTTCAGGGCTGGGTTCTGGAAAGAGGTTGTGGCCTTGTCTGGTAGTGCTTTCAGTAGAGATGGGTGCGCATCAGAGCTTAGACTCCTGGGGCAGGGGCAGCTGATTTGTTCCATCCCCTGCTGACCTCTCCCAGCGATGGGGACGCCATGCCTTCACGTGGCCATTCCTTCCATTCTTGCCCTGCAGTAGCCATTAGGACGTCTTCCTTATGTTAGAAATAGGCCTCCTTACAACTTCCCACATCCTGGTTCTGGTTCTGCCCTCTGGGCCCACAGTAAAAAATTCCGATTCCTTTTCCGTATTCTTATGACTCTCCAAACAGTTGAGTGCTAACCTTTCATGGGTAGTGAGGGGCACCTAAAGCTTAACTCTTCTGTGCTAAGACCTTCATTCCTTTCTTGATGGGGTTTCCTGCCACCCTTCTGCTGTTGTTTTCCTCCTAAAGAAGGATGCCAAGGGCTGGGAGCTCATTACTGAGGGGACAAATCCAGATGAATGTGGGATGTGGACACCATATTGGTTTGCTAGTGCTGCTGTGGTTTAAACAACAGAAATGTATTTTCTCATAGTTCGAGAGGCTGAAAGTATAAGATTAAGGTGCCAGTGGGTTGGTTTCCTTTGAGGCCTCCTTCCTTGGCTTGCAGATGGCCCCCCTCTTGCTGCCTTGTCATGTGGTTGTCCCTGTGAACGCCCCTGGTATCTGTGGGTGTCCAGATATCCTCCTCTTATAAGGACACCAGTCAGATTGGGTTATGGCCCATCTGTATGAGCTCATTTAACCTTAATTACCTCTTTAAAGGCTCTATATACTAATATAGTCATGTGCCTCAGTACTGGGGTTAGGGCTTCAGTATAGAAATTTGAGGGAGGGATGCAATTGAGCCCATAACATTCACCAAAGTCACCAGTACCAAACCAGAACTAGATTCCTGCCTATTTTGCTTTAACTTTTTTGACGAGGAGCTGCATGGTCATTTTTCCCCTCAAATTACCTGAGGAATTATTTGAGGATATAGGTTTCTTTTTTTAAACCTTTTAATTTGAAATAATGATAGAATGACAAGTTGCTGCAAAATAGAGGGATGTCTCCTGTACCCTTCATCCAGTTTCCCCTGGTGATAAAGTCATGCATAGCTATAGAGTAATATTAAAACCAGGAAATTAACATCAGTACATTGCATAGAGGTCATTCAGATTTCACAAGTGTTATATGCACTCATTTGCATGTCTCTGTGTATAGTTCGGTGCAATTTTACCAACTGTGGATGATGTTTTAAAAATGCATATTGGGATCAAGATGAAACCAGATAGTTTTGAGTTGTGTATGTTAGGCAGACACACAGGCAACATCAACACACACACACACACACACAGAGACACAGAAGGCTGGCAGATTCTCCTGAGAGTGGCTGCCTTGGAGAGACTGGGAGCTAGCTGGTGGAAAGGGGTTCTTTGAGAAGGGTCTCCTGAGGGTCCTTCTGCCTTCCCGGGGAGACTGGAGCCCTTGCAGGATGCCTGAATACACAGAACAGTTGCTCCAAGCTGGGCTGCAAGTGTATTAGACACAGATGTGTCATGTTTTCTTTGTTTATCACTTATATTGAAACCCAGTGCGGCCCTCTGCGTTCCCGTTAATGATGCAAAGAAAATTATTCTCAGATTTCATCTGCCAAGTGTTTGTTTAATACAAAGGTCACCCAAATACCAGCAGCCAGCAACCAAAGAGAACTGAATTTCTTTTCGGAGCCCTGGGAGCAAAGAGTTATTTTGCCTCTGATGAGTTTTTATTTTAACTTGACATTGAGTAAAATGTATTTTAACTCTCCAAAGAGTATGGGTCGGGTATGGATCAAATACACTGTGACTGCACTTCTTCTGAAGAAATAATTAAAAAGGCACCCCTTATGGGAGCCAGCGTACCTCATTATATTCTTGCAACTTCATTGATATTGAAGTTTCCTTCATTAATTTTGTTTTTCTAAAATAAATGACACTGTAAAAGTGGTCAGTTTGTTTTGGCCATATTCCATTCCCTCTCCCCAGCTGCTGGTCACATGCCATTTTCAGTGTGTTTGTAGCAACCTGCTAGGAAACGTTTCTGTGGCTCTTATCTGGTACTTCCATATTGCCTGGACTGGTAGGTGTTTCTCATTCATTTGCAGCCGCTCGTAATTCACGTGCTGTGGTTCACAGAATCACTGCCGTGCTTGCCAGTTGGGTGACCTTGGACAAGACTCCGAATGTGAGCTCCGGGGTGCAGCAGTCCTCAAATTCAAATCCTGGCCCCTCCATGGACCTGCCTCCCGGGTTTCAGATGAGTTTCCAGCTGCCATGAGCCTGTTGCCTTATCAGTAAAATGAGGCTGTAGTCTACCTGGCCACGTTTTCCCTAAACATCAGGTAACATGTACATGATGAGGATCAGTAAATACTGCCCTGTTCATCTTCATAGTCATGGCATGTCCATTTCCAGATGTAGAAATTGAGGCATGGCTAAGTGATTAACTTGTCTAAACACGGGGACAGATCTTTTGACCAGAATCCTTGGAACCTGATTTTTGGCCTGGGATGTAATCCATCTTGTAGAGCTGGGAATAGCAACCTCTTTGGTCCTGAATTAAACCAGCAGGGCTCCTCATTTCCTGCAGACCCCTCCTGTGGCTCACCTCGAAGTGCATGAAGAGCCAGCACTGCCCCAGGCAGCAGGGAAGCCACTTTGTGTTAATTTGGAGGTGCCCCAGAGTATGGCCATTGTCCCAGTGTGATGCATTGATTGGCCTTCTGGGTTCTAACATGTTGCTTCTTAATTTGGAAGCATATTTTTTCAATTTTTTAAAAAAGTATATTTTTGTTTTAGTAAATTGGGAAAAACAAAAAATACAATAAGAAACATAAGTAATTTGTAATCCAGGTACCTATAGAAAATTATTATCAATATTTAGGTATATTTCATTCCATCCTTTTTTTGGTACATATTTTTACTTAGTTAAGACCCTACTATAAGTAAACGTGTTTTTAAAAGTCAATTGGCATATTAGAAACGTTTTTCTGTGTCATGAACAATGTACATCATTTTAGATAATTGCATGTTATTTTGTCAATCTAGAAATGCTGGAATTTTTGCTTTTTGGGCATTTAGATGATGAACATCTTGGTGACTTTAGCCTCATCCACATTTGCTGAAAACTTTAAAAGCTCAGGTTAGTTCAGATAGATTCAGTGTGACCTGAAAGCCAGCCTTTTGGCCTTGCTGTGACTTTTTCCAGGATATAAATGAGTGAGACCTTAGAGTGTCACGCAGACAAGCTTTGGGCCGGCCATCAGTGTTGGCCCCTTGTTTCACAACCCCCTTCCACTTCTACCCAGGGGCTCAGTCCTAAGTGCTGCAGGGCTCAGCTAACAAATGAGAAAGGCAGTGTGGCCCCTGAGGGACTGGTCCTTGCCATGTCCTTCGCCATTTGTTGCCCGGTGGGAATGCAAAGTGAGTGTTTCTAGATCTTCTGGTGGTTAAGAGAGACTGGGGATCCCTATTCTCCAAGTGGACTGAATGGCCATCTCGTGGAAATCCTCCCCACGCCCTTTCTGGGTCAGCGTCAGGCAGGCCAGCTCGGACACATCAGTGCTTGCCTTTGGGGGCTCTTTGCTTGGGACCGTCAATTTCAGATAGCACTTGCCTCTTGAATAGCAAACAAAACAAATACGGAAGGAGGAAAGGAAAGCTCTTGCACGTTGTGAGTGCTGCAACCAGAACGAACAGTGTTCTCTGCTGGGGTTCTGAAGGATGGGGCGTTGGGTTTGGGGGCAGGGGATGGGGGCTCTTGCACGAACACAGGACACTGGGGCAGCAGTGAGGGAACGCCTACGGCTGAGCGGGCCCCTCAGGTCTTCTCTGGCTGACGCTTTCCCTACTGCTCATAAGAATGGAAATCTCAGAATGGAAAAGAAAACTCTTTTTCCAAGCTAAGTGTGGCCAGAGGAAGAAAAATGCTGCTCATAGTTCCCTGAAGGGAGCATTTGGCTGCAGAGACTGATACCATTTGGGGCTGGTTGGGGCCTACAGATATCTACTGTGTGTGTGAGAGCATCTTTGCAAAGAAACTTCAGATCATAGCACCTAGAGACGACCTAGAGAAAGGAGAAGACGCACGTGAGGGAATTTTCTTTCCAGAAGAATGTTACAGACCCCCGCTCATTACTTCTCTGCCACTGCCTTCTTACTGCACCTGACTAGCGAATGTGGACCCATTTTGTTTGCTTTTCAGCTGCAGCGTAGGTATTGTTCTTAAATAAAAGAAGACCGAGATATTTTTCTAATAATATGCATATTTTTTGTCTTTAGTTTGTTTCTAGACTATTTACTTTTCTCACACGGAATAATCTTGGCTTTGTTTTCTTTTTGTCCTTTTCACCTACAAGAAGCGTTCTGTGAGAGCAGATGGTGTGAGGGGTTTGGTTTCTGTAGAGCATTGTGATTTGCTGCTGTTAACAGGGATTTGAGGTTAACAGCCTTCCTCTTCAGTGAGAAGTGAGTTCTTCATTGCTAGAGAAATTTTTACTGTTAAAATGCCCTGTGTAAGAATCTTTGTCGTGGACATTTGCTTTTGTCCGTCCAGCACCTTGTTTTTTCACTGGGGAACAGCTTCTCCCATCTCAGGTGGTTGCTGTGGGCTGCAGAAGTGGCTGTGTGGTCCAGGCGTGGCCAGTCTTGACACAGAAGGGCTCTGGTCTGCAGTGAGAGTTCACCATGAAGTTAGAAGAACGGACTCAGAGAGACAGGCTACCTCTTCTTCTAGGACTGCCGGCTGAAAGAACTCTGAATGCCTGGAGATTTCAATGTCTAACCTTGCTGCCACGTGCAGAGAGCTTGCCTAGGAATGAAGACAACACAAAACAAAGTGGACCAGGGAAAAGGGAGGGCAAGAGGGCTCCCTGGATCCTGCTATGCCTGAAGCTAGCTAGCATCTAGCCCATAGAATCCTAGTTACTTGAACACATAAATTATTCTTTCCAACATGTGCAGCTGAGTGCCTTATTGGGATTGAATGCCCTGCCATGTAAGTGTTAGACTGAGTTGCTTTCCTTCTGAGGTTTGGCCAGGGACCTTCAAATAGGGATAGAATCCAGGGAAACCCATGGAAGTTGTCTTCTGGTAAAAGTGCTAGCTCTTTCACAATTCCAAGATATCCACTCACGACACTCTGAAGAACACTAACCTTGTGCACAAAATAAAAATGGTTAGCTTGAAAATTCTGGCTTATTTCATTATTTCAGAGGTGTTGAAGTTGCAGGACAGGGACTCAGAGGCCAAAAGTAATGCCCCCTCCTCACCTTTCTTGCTACCTACCATAAACAAACAAAATATTTAAAAATAACCTATTGGCAAGCTTTGTACAGGAACAGTAAGTATTTAATAGCAAATTGTTTATGTGGGCAGGAGAGTTTTGAGCATGCTCAGCTTATTCAGTGGCTCTGTTGAATGGAAGAAATAGAACCAACCTGGCTCCTTTACATGACTGCGATTGCCGAAGCTACCTTAACTCCCTTTAACGACTTCAGGAATGAATAAACTAAATGAATATGTTCCATTTTCAACTCGGTGTTACCATTTCATTCCTGCCAAGCCTAATGTGTGTATGTGCGTGTTTATTTTAGCCCATGTACAGACGGAATCTGAAGATACCAAAGCCTTGGCTAATGGACACTTATAAAAATTTAGGTGTATTTCTTCAGACCTAGAATTCAGAAATTTGGCTCGAGTCATTGATGGCTACTTACCTGGACTACTTGAAGCTAAGGGTCCCTGGATGTGCTTTGGCGGGGGTGGGGGCAGTTCACAACCTTCTTAAATTGTGTGAAGATTTGTGTGTCTGTGTGCTCTTGCGGAGAAAGCTTTCATTATTAGATTCGCAACGAGCTTCATGATCCCCAAAAAGGTAAAAACGACATAAACTTGGGGTGAGATGAGCCAAGATAGTTGAGGTAAAATAGGCTGTAGAGAGTGACGGATGGCATTTGGGACTGGAACGTTCTTCACTGTTCAGCTCTTAACTTGATTTGCTCCCTGGAGAACCACTGTACTTACAACAAGAAACATTTGAACATCACTTAGGCGACTGTGGGTGCAAAGTCAGGAAGCATCCTCAGCGGCGTTGGAGATACCCCTCAGCCCTCCTGTTCCTCTGCTGCCTCCTCCACTCCCCCCTGAAAATTCCTTTGGGACTAAAATTTTCCATCCCTTCTTTCAGCCTAGCCGTGGGTGTTTTGGGTAATATTCAGCAAATTTTCTGTGCTGGTTTAGACTGATGCACAGATAGGAAAATCAAAACTATTTTTTTGTTTTTTTTGGTTCTAAAAGCAAAAAACATCTTAAAAATGCACTTGGATCATTAATAGAATTTGAACTCTCAAAGTCAAAACTTTCCATGTGTTCTAACTAAGAAAAAGTCTCTTGGGGTCATAAAAAGCAAGCAAAAGCAGAAAGTCGCAAGGGACCCAAACAATAATCTGGGGACACCAATGAACTGGGCAGAGTTTTTATCAGCAAAATATTTTTGGAGGCAGTTGCTTATCTTTGAGAAACCTCTTGTTTTTACCATCGCCTCCTATTTTGGACATGGGGGGGTTAAGGGACTTTAGGGTTGAGTTCGTCCTGATGTCTCTCTTCTTCCCTTCTCTCTGCAATGTTCTAAGCATGTGGTGCCAATGGGTGTGATTTGTCACTGGTTCCCTTTCTGGGCAAGACATTATTACCATAAGAACATTGTGGGTTGTTAATGGAGTTTACGAAGGGAGTTTGGATTCCCAGCAAGAGGTCTCATTAACACAGCAAGGATCTAATAGATTCTAAAATTGTGTATGGACACTTGGAACCTTTTGAAACCCAGTGGTGCCTATTATTAGATCTAAATCATTTCACCAACCTGGGCCTTAATCTGTACATTCGTATTGTGGTACGGAAAGCCTTGTCTTCATCCAGGGAGATCGAGTGTATGGATTTAAGGCCATGTTAATACCTGTGATTTTGATGCAAAAGACAAGATTCAAAGGCCATCAGGCGGTACAGAGAACAAAATGTCCCCCTCATAGGTGCTTTTATTTTTTAACATTGGCCTTATTACATGTTGTGAGCAAGTGTTTAATTTTAGAATTTGTTATCATCACAAAGAAAATTTAACAGCTGTCTGCTTAGCCAAGTGTATTAAGCACATGTGAGTTTGAATAATGACCCTAATAACACTGAATACACCAGCTCCCGTTTATGGGGTCCCAGCTCTGTGACAGATACAGAGGAGGGGTGGTTTGATGTACTCTGGCACTCCCACCCCCTAGCTCCCAGGGAGAGAGGGCTTGACTGAGCGGGTTCAGCAACCTGTTCGAGACACACAGATAGTGACTAGCAAGGCCTGGGTTACGGTCCTGGTTCCACTGTCCCAAGGGCAATATCCTTCCCACCATATGTGACCCCCCCCCCGGCCCCTGACAATAGTATGTCCCCACCAGGATAGTCTAGGACTCCAAGCATGTTACACTAACTACGAAAAGTGACTTAACCCGACTACCCAGTTACTCATACAGCCCTTTGTGGGTACACGACACCCCTGGGGCACTTTGTTATTCTAGCAGTAGAGTACGGAAGGGTGCATTGTTATCAGGCCGGGAGGAGTCTGGTCTGGGGCGTTCAGGGCCTGGCTCCGTGGGAAATTTTTGAGGTCTCATCAGATAAAGCTTTGCTCCTACAAAATATCACACGCGTTGTTTTCAAAATCTCCCTGTAGTGAAGTGAGAGAAACTCGCTCACCAGACGGTTTTGTTTACGGTGCAGGCCTAGCGGCATTTCACTGGATCCGTTCACGGCGCTTGTGCAACTTGGGCTTGTGTGGTTCGCCCCCAGGCAGGCCTGAGCTGACTCGCGTTTCCGTCTTGAGTCAGAAGTGACTTTGTAACCTGCTGCACACAGCTGGGGCGAACGTGGTCAGAAGGCAGGGCAAGAAAAATTCGTGGGTCACGGATGAACACATGTAGGAGAAAAAGAACAAGCGGAGCCGAGAGACTGTAATTCCCAGCCCTCTCCCGTCGGGGGAGAATAATTGGCGTGTACGGTTGTTGAGCCCCGGGGTGTTCCGAGGGCCTTCAGGAGTGGAATTCCCATGGGAACATACTGAGTTAGGAGAAGAGGGAGGCTGCATGTGTATGGGGGGTGGCCACGGCCTCCCCAAGCCAGCCCCAAGGACGTAAGGTCCAAGCGGCTGTCTGTGTTTAAGCCACGCTTTGTGGAAGCCATTCAGAGAGCTTTTTGGTGGCCTTTAGGAAAATGACAGTCGCTTACTGGTCCACCTAAAGGAGCGGAGGGAGGGTTCAGAGGGCAAAAACTGGGCAGGCAACCGAGTGTTCCCATGTGGGAGTGTTGAATGGGTGCAGTGGTGGGAAGGTGAGAGACTGACCTCCTCCAGCTTGTGGTGCCGGATTCATACCTCCGGCCTTTTAATTTTAAAACTTTAATTTGGGTAAATTACACACAGTATAAAAGTCACCGTATTGACCATTTTTAAGTGGACAGTTCAGTAGGGTTAAGCATATTCACCTTATTGTGCAACCGATCTTCGGAACAGTTTAATCTGGCAAAACTGAAACTCTGACTGTTGAACAGCCCCGGTTCTCCCTCCCTCCGGCGCCTGGCAACCACCATTCTACTTTCTGCCTCTCTGTGAGTGTGACTGTTGTGGATGCCTCATGTAAGTGGAATCGTACGGTATCTTTTGTGATGGGCTTATTGCACCGATCACAATGCCCTCAAGGTCCATTCCTGTTGCAACATGTATCGGAATTCCCTTCCTTTTAAAGGCTGAATGCTATTCTGTGCATAGACCACATTTGCTTTGTCCATTCACCCGTGGACGGACACTCGCCTTGCTTTTGTCATCTTGGCTTTCGTGAGCATGCTGCTGTGATCTGGATGTGCAACACACTGGCAGCTTTTTAAAAGTACAGCTCCACCTGGGTGTCCTAAGGTGCATTAAAATCCGTAAGTCCAAAATTCAGCTCCTTAATTTCCTCCCAAGTTTGCTTTAACCTTGTCTTGTCCTTCCCTCCCTCGTGCATTTAAAAGCCACATCGTCTATGGATCAAGGCTCCTGAACATGCCTTGTGTCTGGCTCCTCTTCTCTTTCTGCCACAGGCCAGGCTCTCAGCACCTCTCACCGGGAGTGTCTACTGCTGACAAGTCTCGCTGTGTTCAGTCTGGCCTGTTTCCAAGTTGTCCTCTGCGTTGCCACTGCTCCAAAGCAGCTTGTGAATGCTTATGAACCTGGAGAGATGCGCATTGTCCTGGAATCATTGTTACAGAAGTTCCAAGGGATCTGCATTGGGTTTAATTTCATTGCATGCCCAGTGAATGTGGTGAACAGTATGGTTATTTGTGTTCATGTAATGCATATGTTGAGATTATACTATTGTATTTTTGAGATACTTGAAATAACCCAACCTTTTTAGTGGAGACATAAGTTTAGTTGACTACATTTCATTCACTCATCTGTTCATTCAGACATTAATTGAGAACTTACTATATGTCTCAGTGCCTGTGCAAGGTGCTAGGGATACATGGATGAATCAGACCTAGCATCTGCCTGTAGGAGTAATAATAACATCAGCCAATGTTTATTAAAGACTTATGTGCCAGAGACTAGGCTTAGTTCTTTATATATATTTTCTGGTATATTCCTCAAAATAACCCTTGAATTAGGTTTTATTGGCTGCATTTTACAGAAGGAAATCAGGACACAGAGAGATTGAGTAACGGGATATCATGGGGATTTGAGCCCAGGGGATTCTTTCTCCAAGGGCTGTATTCCTGTGTTCGGCTTCCTAGCAAACTGTATCAGCAACTGTCATAAACAAGAGTTTGAAACATAGGGAGGGCAAAATGAAACACCAGGCCAATATATACACATGCATTTGAGATGTGGAGTTGGAAAATGTTGACCAAATGTGCTCAGGAATATTTCTTAAGTGTGAATAATGACTCAGTCCCTTGCAAAGAGACACACTGTCTTCCGGACCATAGCTGTTGTTAGAGAAAAGGAACAACATTCTGCATGCTCTCAGAGCAAAAGCTCCTGTAAATTCTATTTTCTTAGGTGTCAAATGCTGCGCCCTGTTGTGGTGCTTGATGCAGGCAAAGAAATAACATGACAAAACCTCTCACACAGCTTTAGAAAGGAAGGCAACGTCTTGGAGCTGGCTGTCCAGATACAGCTGGAAGAAGCGTTTTCAGAACTTGCCCGTGTTCACAGCTGGGGAAAGGGTGTGCTGGCTCCCTGAGAATCACACAGGGCCAGCCTGAGAGGGGCCGGGAGCATCTTCTGCTGTCTGGTGGCCCCCTCGTCCTCCTCCTCTGTGAATGGGCAACACTGCTTGTCCTGCTGGGTTGTGTCTTCAGTGGGGACACACACACACACACACACACACACACACAGTGCAGAGAGGAAGGGGGAAAACAGAGATTGCTTTTCATCACACACAAGCCAAGCATGTTCTTTTCAGAATGCAGTTCACTACTGTTGGAGACAGTTAGGCAAATAATCTATTCGCATTAAACAGACCTTTCATTTGAAATCTGGGAGGAAGGTTAGGTTCCATAGCTTGCCATCTGCAGTGGGGATCGTTTTGGCAAGCCTTGGCTGATGCGAAGCCTCCGCTGGGAGAGTGCGTGCTGGGTGCCAGGCTCTGAATTCAGTGCTGCTCTTAGGCTTTCCCACTTCATCTCCACAATGACCGTTTTACAGAACAGGAAACTGAGGCACAGCAGAATTAAGTAACTTGTGCAAAGTTACATCTCTTATGAAGTCACTGATAAGATTTGAACACATAGTGTTTACTGAGCATGTCTGTCCCAAATTGAGATTTCATAGAACAATTGATTTTTTTTCCATTATGGAACATTTAAAACATGTCTGAAAATAGAAAGGATAGCAGAATGAATCCCAGTGTGGCCACTGCTCAGAGATTATAAACATACTGCCTTTTTTTGAAATCTCTGCCTGCTCAGTCTCTCTTCTCCTGGATTATTTTGAAGCGAATTTCTGACATATCATTTTATTTGTAGTTATTTATTATTACAGGATATTAAAATAATGATTCTTAAAACATAATCATGATGCCATTCTCATGCCTTGAGAATTAATAGTAATGTCTTAATACCAACAAATACCTAGTCAGTATTCAAATCAGTTGTCTCAGAGAAAAAAAGTTTGTTTAAATCGGATCCAAACACCCTGTGCTTTGCGGTTGCTTGACTTGTCTCTTAAGTCTGTTTTACTCTCTGGGTTTCTTCCTTTCTCTCTTCCTACCAGATTAAAGAAATGGCCCCGTCTGTCCTGCAGAGCTTCGTGCAGTCTGGATGGTGCGTTTTGACAAGTTCTTCTGTCCCCTGCCTGTGTGCAGTTCCTGACAGTTGGTTGTTAGATTTAGAGACTTGATCAGATTCAGGTTTGATTTTTGTTGTTTTGTGGCAAGAGATACTTCACAGATGATGATATGTACTTCCAGTGTGGGACATATACTATGTGGCTTTCTCTTTCTGTGACATCAGTGGTCACTGGTCATGGCCTTGGGAGTGGTGATATTTAAATTCTAGCATTCCTTTTTTTTTTTTGAGATGAAGTCTCGCTGGCCCAGGCTGGAGTACAGTGAGTGGCTCAGTCCATAGCTCACTGCAGCCGCTAACTCCTAGGCTCAAGGGATCCCCCCCACTGTTTTTTGTGTAGTTTTGTGTAGAGACCCAGGTAGGGGGCTGGGGGAGAGGGGTCTCCCTGTGTTGCCCAGGCTGGTCTTGAACTCTTGGCCTGGAGCAATCCACCTGGCTAAAGTGCTGAGGTTACAGGTGTGAGGCCCCCTCCTTCCTGCCTATCATCTATCATTCCTTCCTTAATTGTTTGTATTACGAGAAAAACTTCCCCATTTCAACTATTTTATTATCCTGAGGTAGAATAAGAAAAGCAGGAAAAATGCTACATGACTAGTAAAAACAATTTAAGATTCACAGTTTTTTTCCCCCCAATTCTTTTTGTCTTTAAGGTGTATCCTATTCAGGATATACAGTTAAGTTACTGTGTTTTAAAATAACTGAAAGTGGCTTCTCTCTGTGTGGTTATGACTCTAATTCAATGAATAATTAAGTTCGCTTTATTTTGCTTTGATTTTTATAGATTGCTTTCCAAATCATATAGTTATATAAACTATTTACTGGGTTTCAATGTCAAATCTACAAAACAGGGCTATTCTGAGAACACTCGCTTCTAAACCTGTCACTTTTTTCTCTTTCTTCCCTTACCTTAGAGGTTATCCATTTTTCTTTAAGTTTTTGGTTTTTATCTTTCTATTTTTAAGATATAACCAAATATGCTTATGTATTAGTGGCTCCCTTTTCTTTAATAAAATGTAGATTATTATGTACATTTTTTCTACTTGACTTTCTCATCCAACAGTATCCTAAAAACCAGGGTATTTTGCAGCATATAGACAGTGAGGACAATTGTCAGTGTGTGGAGACACAGAACCATTGAATTTTTCGAGCTGTAAAAGCAACAGCAGACACTTGGTGGTACTTGCTCTGTGCCTCACTCTGTTCTAAGTGCTTTGTATCAATTAGCATATTTAATTCTTGTAACAGCAGTACTCTCCTGGGATGTGTACTATTGTTATCCCTATTCTATAGGTGAAGGAAACTGAGGCACAGAGAGGTTAGGCAATGTGCCAAAGATCTCAGAGCTAGTGATTAGCAGAACTGGGATTTGAATACAGGTGTCTGCTCTTATCCACCACATCACACTGCTTTAGAATGGCCAGAGTTTGATTTTCTTATTTTTGTGAGTTGGAAAATTACAACTCTGGGGTTATGCTAAAGGTCTGAGCACTCACGTGCCCTGTCCCTAGGTTTGTTACTTTTTCTAATGGTCACTGGCTCATCTTACAGCTACTTGTCAAGTCTGGGCTTTGATTTTACCTCACTACAAACTAAAATTTCAGCCTGTTGTTATTTTGTGGATGCTCAGAAGAGGTGAGACTCCTGGGTCAGAGACAGAAGCCTTTATTACTCAAGGGACAACAATCAGCATGTTTATTGTCTTTCCTTGTGAGTGCCGTGGGGTGATGCTGAGGACCAGGTGGATGTCTGGACCCACAGTGAGTTACAGGAAAGGAACAGTGAATTTGAGGGATCTAGTGCTTTTATAGCAAGCAGTAAGCAGGCCTGCTCTTTGTTCCAGAGACAGGCCTTACCTCATTCTTCAAGGCTGCCCCCTGAGAGATGGCGAGGGTCTTGCATTCTCTGCACACCCAGCAAGATGTGTAGGAGCATAGAGACCCATGGGAGACTGTCTCTTCCAACACTTCTTTGCTCCTGTCTTATTGGCTTTAGAATAAAGAGTCAAGTGGGTGCCCCGTACCATGTCTTTGCCAAACACCTGCTTTTAAATACATTTGCCCATATTCCCTGACGTATTTACTCCAGGTTTTGCCGTTCTCAGATTCTAGCTATAGCAAAAAGAGTCAGCTCTCTTTTGAAAGCCACCCTTAACAAATTCTAAACACTCACCACCACACTGCAAACCTGCGGTTTTTCTCTTTTATTTGTTGTGGGAAAACGTTTTGGAACCAGCCAGACAGATGAGGTTGACAAGCATCGATCAGTTTTGTTTCTACGCAATGGAGGTTTCCGTTTATTCCCTTTTCTGTTCCCCTGGTTGAACTTCTTTTCAACGTTAAGCCCAGTTTTTCTTGCCAACGATTTTTAGAATTCTGTGAATTACTGCCCTTTCCAAAGGCCCTGACTGTAACTTTGCCTTTTCATGGTA
Organism: Lepilemur ruficaudatus; assembly: GCA_963574885.1. Lineage (NCBI taxonomy): Eukaryota > Metazoa > Chordata > Mammalia > Primates > Lepilemuridae > Lepilemur > Lepilemur ruficaudatus. The sequence goes on along the minus strand of CAUYRT010105303.1, from coordinate 41,895 downwards.
ACACCTTGAGCTTTGAACCGTAACACTCTTTGGAGGCATCCTCAGTGAATTTCCTGATCAGGTTTCTTATGCTAAATAACACATATTAAGAGTCCAAGCCCTCTGCTTATGATGGCGAGAAGTGGCCTTTTAAGTTGTGAGAGGAAAAGGCAACACACAAGGGGTTTTTGTAAATGTGTAATTCTGGTCCATTGAGGGGCAGGGTCAGAGGAGAGGCATGAAGAGAGAACATATAAAACAGGTCCTGGGTTAGGGGAGGAAGGTCAGGCCAAGGAGTGCAAAGGCCATACTTACCACCTACCACCCCTTACCTTAAAATCTAGCCTGCTCTTATTAGCTACTAGGATGGGAACCATTTAATTCTATCAGCTGGATGATGGAAAGTATAATATACTCGATGTGGCGGTTAGCCTCAGCTTTTTCTCTCTTCTGGATTTTAATGCCCGGTGACAGACTCTGGAGTGGCTAGTGGATGGGGAGTGAAAGGCTTGTCACTTCGTTCCTGGGGGATTCTCAGGGTATGTTGCTGAACAGATATCTGTGCTTATACATGGCTGCTTTTAGGAGCTTTTATACTTACAATTGGGCCTCTTCTTGGAGGGCCTTTTTGTTGTTGTTTAAGTAGGCTCAAGGAGGTGTTTCAGGAGGCACTATAATTATCTTTGGAAACATAAGAGGACATATAAATCCTAATTATTAAAGTTTCACAGCTCCTAATGGAGAGAGTGCAGTTTAAGCCCTGTTATGCATGCAAACCACTGAACAAGGAGTCCCGGGTGGACCGGTGATGGGGGTCGGGGGTGGGGGTCTGGAGTCAGACGGGGTTTGCCCCTTGCTCGCTGGCCACCAGCTGCCTCTCTGGCTCAGTTTCCTCCTAGCTACAATGGGAATGATAATAGAATTTCTCTTATTAGAGATGTTGTGACTATTATAGGAAGTGACATGAAAATGTGCCACAGTTGGCACATAGTAAGTGCTCAGTGCGTTACTGTTGAGGACAGAATGTCAGCACAAGCCCAATCTGCTAACTTACATGGTTTCTAGATTTGAGCTATAGTAATTTTTTTTTTCTAAATATGGTCTGGAGCTGCACTGTGTGCTCCCACTAGCCACAGGTGGCTGTGTAAGTTAATTAAAGCCAAATAAAAATTAAATCTCAGTTCCTCACTTTCGCTACCTGGATTTCAAGACTCGCTAGCTACAGGTGGTGTGGTTGCTTAGCGTTTTCGACAGTGTAGGTTATAGGACAGCTCTTTCGCTGCAGAAATTTCTTTCAGGCAGCTCTGATCTGGAGGGTTTAAACCCTGAGAGATGGGGCGGCATTGTAACTGTGTGTTTAATTTTGGAACTTTTTCTAATACCAGTTTCTTTTCTATGAATAGAAAAGGATGTATGTAGTGCTGCTTATGGGAGTGAATAGGCTTACGTGACTACGGGATTGACAGAGGCCAGGAAGCCCTTGCAGAGAAAGTTGAGGAGTTGGGAGTTTCTCCAAGGTGAAGGCCGAGGCTGTCCTGAGAGGTGGCCACGGGTCCCTAAGTGCCTTTCGGTGGCACAGTGCCCTGTGTAACCCTCCGGGTGGGGGGTTGCGTTTCCTCCACTGCTGCAGTCCCCGGGATGTGCCCGTTTCCCATATGTTTCAACTGGGTTCCAAAAATAGGGTCACTTGATTACGGGGCGTATAAAGCCTTTCATTTGGTTGCTGAGCATGGGTCATGAGTACTATCTAGACTCTGCTCCCCGAATCCGCAAAGAAGAAAAATTCATCCTGAAAGGGGCTGGAGAGCCAGGGCGCCCTTGCCTCCCTTTCCTTTGGGTTTTGTTTCTGGGAGAAGTGGGTGAAGGCTGTCAGCTGTGCGTTTGTAGCGAAATATCCGACTGTCTTCCCAGCTGTGGTGGAAAAGGAAACCACCCGCTTGTATGAAAATGCGTTTCTGCTGAGGAGCTCCTGCGGGCTCATTAGAGATGGCGCCAGTAAGGACTCCCGTGCTCAGCCGTCAGCTCTCCGCCTTACCTGTTGGGCAGGTAGCACGAACAAAGCCCTCTGTAGGTGCCAGGCCCTGTGGAGAGCAGGTGCCTGGAGTTGGAAGCTGGGATTGTCCCTGCCCACAGAGCACGTGGGGTCGCTGGGAGGCAGCCTGCTGGTAGGGTTTCTGGGTGAGGCTGGGAAATGTGTGGAAAGGGAGGAATGGAAGGGGGCATTCCAGGTGGTGCAAAGTTTTAACTTGGGACGAGAACGGCATATTACAACAACTTTACCGCTTCCTAGTTACTCCGTCTTGGCTAATTTACATAACCTTGGTTTTCACATCTGTAAAATGTGTGAGTAGTGCCTACCTCATAGGGCTGTTCTGAGGATTAATCAGTTAACTGCACATGAAGCGTGTAATTCAGAATATCACCTGGCTCAGGATGCTCTCCGTGAAAATAAGCTTCATCGTCATTATCTTTCTTCTTCCTCTTAATATTATTATTATTGAAAGAGGACTGGGCTTTGGGGTTGAATTCAAATGTCAGCTCTGTCGGTGACCCTGTGCAAGCCACCTGGAGCTTTCTGAACCTCAGTTTGTTCATCCTTACGAGAGGATAATGCCATCCATGTTACGAGGCTTCTTGTGAAATTTAAATGAAGTGTTGTCTATAAAATCCTAGTGCACGGCTGGGTATAAGCAAGGTGCTCAGTAAATGTTTCCTCTTCTCCTCCTTTCCCTAACCATATTTCCTGGTAGTAACCTGGCAGCCTGTTTAGTCAAAAAGTGATGGGATGAAGTGGCATTTGAGGAAGATTAACCCAGCGGCTGTGTGTAGGACGGATTAGCTCATGTGCAACACTGCAACTTAGAAAACTCAAAAGGCTGCTTTTTTGGCATCTAGGTATTTGTGTCTTAGTTACCAGATGGTTTCTTGTACCGTTACAATAGCTCTTTCCACATGTCAAACTACTCCCAGTGTTTTACATGTACTTGCTGATGTAACCCTCAAGACAACTATAAGAGGTAGGATTGTTGTGCCCATTTTACAGATGACGAAATTGAGGCCCAGAGAGATTAACTTGCCCACGATCACTCAGCTAGTGTGTGATGGTGCCGAAATTTGAACCCAGGCACGCGGGCCCCAAAATCGATGCTCTTCACCTCCGTGGTTGACAGAACATGGTATGACTGGGAGCCAGAGGTGTAGACCAGAGGCTCAATCAGGGAAGAAAGCACAGTTAGGCCTCCAGTAGACTTTAGCCTAATCTGGAGAAGTTGGGTCCGGCCTGAAGTTTTCTAAATTTAGGCCGTGATGTTGTGCACTCCTCTGGCTAACCCCAGCCTGTGGCCTGCTCTGCTCCTGGAAGCTGCCGTGGGCATTGTGGAGGGACAGCGTGGCTCTGCTGCAGGGTCCCCACCTCCCAGCTTTGCAGGGCTGGCTATTTCCCCCAGCTTTGCAGAAGGAAAGACCTGCCCGCACGGTTCCTGGCTACCTTCAGGCAAAGGCAGGTGGCTGCTTGGCCACGGGTGGGTGCCCCCTGCTGCCAGCTCTGGCACCTGTCGATGACTCCTTTTGTGGGGCCTGTGTGTGGTGGGTGCCAGAGGGGGTGCTAGGCCAATGCTCCTTCATTCCCCAAAGCGGTTCTGGCCTAAAGCTCGGACTCCTTTCCCCCTTCCTGGCTTCCTCCACACCTCTGTCTGGAACCTGTCTCCTGCTATAAAACCATCAGCAGCCCTCATAACTCCCAGGGTGTGGCCCTGGGCCATGCCAGTTTGTTACTGGTGTGACATAGCGAATACTGAGCCCACCCCATGGGCCAGGCACTGGTCTAAGCACTTAGCACAGAGAGGCCAAGTCAGTTGCCCAGGGTCACACAGCTAGATGGTAGCAGGTCAGGCTTTGAGCCCCAGCAGTCTGGCTCTGGGCCTGTGTAACCAGCCCCTGCCCCCTCCCTGCTTCTCAGCGGGGGCTCTCACCACGTGTTCCCTTCATGTCCTTGCTTAAGCCCTTTTGTGGCCTGTGTTCCCCCTCCCTGTTCCCTGCCCCACCCCTTCTGACTTGTTTCCCCTCCTCCCCTGGCCGTCCTCAGTGACAGCTGGCGTTGGAGCCTTTCAGGTCTCTGCACTTCTCTGGGCCCAGGCTCAGGGCAGCTTCATCTCTGTTTCTAGTGCCTTCCGCTGGCCGACACCTGCCTGTTCTCAGTAAAAACACAGTGGCAATAGATGATGCTATTTACCAAGCCACATCTGTGCTGGCACCACGCTGAGCACTTCAGTCCCTGAGCCTCCCCCAGGCGGCTGCTTCACAGAAGAGGGGAGAGAGGCTCAGGGAGGTAGGCTGAGTGGGGTTGGAGCCCCTGACTCCAGACCCAGGCAGTTATTGCAGTGCCGGGGCCTCTCCGTGTCGACAGAAATGAGTCAGTTGGAATAGTGAATTTCACAACGGTGCTTCTACTGACGGCCCTTTGTGTGGTTCAGGGAATTTGTGGCAGAGCGATTGGAGAGCGTCACTCATCTGGCACCCCCGTTGCCCCCCCAAAACAGCCCAGTACACACTCCGTGCTCACGTGAGCTGAGTGTCCTCTGCTGGCTGTGTTTGCACCAGTGCCTGTGCGTGTCGGTCAGGGTGCAGAGGCTCCCTCCGTAAGCCCGGAGGGCCTCCCGGCCCACGGCTCCTGGGCCATTTGCCCTGTGTGTGTCTTTCCTACAGGAGATGTGAGCAAATAGTCCACGTCCCTGAGCCAGGGGTATTCGCCACCTTCCGACCACCCTGGTGTTTCTGGAAGCCTTTGGGAAGGTCTTGGGCAGAAGCAGCTAAATGTTAAGGAGGGATCCAGCCGGGGAGCCCCGTGGCCTTTGGCCTTGGCTTTGCCACCCTGCCACTTCATGAGAGTGATTTATTGGAGAGGAGGGGAGAGGGTGGAAAGGAAATCACTCTTGGAAATTTATGGCCACTTCCTCCGCATTAATGCACAAGGCTCTGGCCATGCGATTAGAGGTCGTTAGGCAGCTACAAGAGGAAATTAATTCTGCAGCCTGACTGCGGGAGGGACTGCCCCGGGGCAGGAGAAAGGGCAGGAGAAAGCAGGCTTGCTGCACCGGCCTGGGGAGAAGGTTGTGGAGTTCCCCTGGGAAGGGACTGAGCACTTGCTCAGGTGTGCATGATGGGGAGGGGACACTGAATCAGTGAGTAAGTGACCAGCTAGGACTGAGTCCAAAGACCTGGGTGTCCCTGGGAGGCTGCGGGGTCTGCGGGCCAGTGGATTTGCGTCAGAGGAGCGGCACTATTGCCCGGTGGAGGATGCCTGGTTCTTCTGGCCCTAGGGAAGGTCAGATCTTAACTCTGAGACTTAAGGCTGAGTGAACTTGGTCACGTTACTTAGCCTCTCTGAGCCTCCCTTCCTCCCACTGTAAAAGGAGTTGATAGGATTGAGATGAGCTAGAGGTTTGTTTAACTCACTAGGTGATCTTTTCTCTTTCTTCATCCTACAGCGTTTGACGCTTCTAATCCCCCGTGGGTTTTGTACCTTTTCCCACTTGGGATGTTTGTTTTTTGACTCTTTCTCTTAAAAAAGTTGTTCCCCCTTTTAATTTTTAAGTTTAAAATATCTTCTGTTCGTTAACCTTTCTTAGTCCTTGTGTGTGTGACCCCGTCTCAGGGTGCTCGGACTTCCCTCTTTCCCCTCTGCCTCGCGCAGTGTCTCGTATCCTGCAGGAGCTCCTTAAATGCCACCGGTTTTCAGGCATCTGCAGTTCTGAGAGCGAGGGTTGGAGGCTGGTCTTGGGGAGGCAGCTCTGGGGCTGCAACCAGGGGTCTGTGCCCACGTACACTGATGCTTACTGGCTGGGACTGCCGACTTTTGATCCAGGTCCTACCCACCCACGAAAAAAATGAGAAAAGAGTTCAAGGTGGGGAAAGTGTCATAACTTAATTTATTCAATTTAGAGTCTCGTTTATTCTGAAATCGTGCGCCCACCTATTATTTTGCTGTTTAAACGAACCTAATTTTAGGAAATGAGAATTTTGGATTCTGGTAGCTTTCCTTTTTAAAATTCTAGTTGTAGAAATAAAAAGGTGGTACCTCTGTCATTTACCCCTTAATATTTTATATTTGACTCTTCTGTAAATCCAAAAATGTAGGAACTGCTGAATCCCACGGTACCTTGTCCATAGCGGGTACTTGTGAGCCTCCAGGACGGGGTTATTGATAGACATGATCGCACAGCTCTGATGTGGAGACGCACCTGCCCGTTGAGACTTTGCTTTGTGTACCTTCCTGTAGCTGTGCAGGTAAAAACATGCTTCTCAGCGGTGTTGCCACTGCACAACTGCAGGGGGCGCCACACACAGACTGCAGTTTGAGTGATGTGGCCTGGAGTTGTGTGGCCCTCCCTCTTATATTTAAAATGTCCAGGCTCACTGGTTTTCAGACTTTGTTTTTGCAACAGAACTCTACGCCTTCTGGAAATCTTAAGGGAAACTCCCCCGTATGAGAGAGAGGGTGGCATGGGGCCCAGGGCCCTGCTGTCTGACCTCGCCTCTGCCTCCCTGTCTCCCCCGAAAGCATCTGTGTGGACCTTCTGTCCTTGCAATTCCAGAACTCCATAGAACACTGTGAAAACCTTGGATCTACTCTAACCGCCTGTGTGTATGTTCTTTTTTCATTGTAGTAAAATATCCATAATGTAAAATTCATCATTCGGAAGTGTATGGTTCAGTGGTGTTGAGTTCATTCACAGTGTTGCACAATCTCCGGAAATTTTCGTCTTGCAAAACTGAAACTCTGCGCCCATTAAACAACTCCCCATCCACACCCCCTGCCCCCAGGCCCTGGGAACGACCCCGCTACTTTCTGCCTCTGTGAATTTGACTACTCTAGTTACGGACTTTGTCCTTTTGTGATTGGCTTATTTCACTTAGCACAACGTCCTCAAGGTGCATCCATGTGGTACCGTGTATCAGCGTTTCCTTCCTTTCTAAGGCAGAGTGACATTCCATTGCGTGTCTATAGCACATTTCGTGCTTCCGTGGATGGACACGTGGGCTGCTTCCACCTCGTGGCTGCTGTGAATGGCGCTGCTACAAACAGTGGGTGTACAGACGTCTCTTTGAGTCCCTGCCTGCAGTTCTTGTGGGTATATACCCAGCACTGGAAATGCTGCATTATGTGGTCATCCTGTTTAAGGTTTTGAGGAACTGCCATCCTGGTTTTCATACCCATTGCATGATTCCTGTTTTATTGATGAGAAAATAGAAGCAACTAGGGGCTCCGGGAAGAAATCTGAGCCCTAGATGAGAACGAGAGAGCGAGCTGGGAACGTAGTCCCTCCTGTGCTGGCCGCGATTTTGGCATAGCTGCTTTCTGTTCCCAGACCAGCTCTTGCTGGGCTCCAGTGGCATGGCTCGCTCTTCGTGCCTCTTCAGGGCTGTGGTTTGGTGACTCCCTCCTGCTGTTGCTAGTCCTGGGTGCCTCCGCGTCCCTCTGTGGGTCCCTCAGCTCTGCCCTCACCTCTGTAAATGGTCCTCCACTAGGTGCTCTTCACCGAAAACCTTTGAGTGTGCCCTCTGCTACCTGCACGTCTCCACTGATACGATTACTGACCAGCAGGGTGACCTCGGGCATGTCGCACGACTCCACTGTACCTCAGTTTCCCCACCTGTAAGTCGTCTCCTTAGGATTGTTGATATATGTGGACACACAAAAAGGGCTTGAAACAGCCACTGGCACGTAGGAAGCCCTACATAGTGTTGCTTTTATTCGTCTAATTACTGCGTCCCTGTGCAAGGTCCCTCTTAAAACTGAAAACTGGCTTAGGCCTGTAGGATTCTCCTGTTAACCGTGAGCCCTCGGAAATCCAGCAATGCCCAGTTTCCGGGCTGCGAGGCAAGGAAGACTGGGCCGAGGAGAGAGAGCCGTATCGTAAGGATGCTCTCCGGCCTGTCTACCACGGCGAGAGGGGGAGCGCTGAGTGCTAGCCGCCCAGGTGTGGCCGTGTCCTCTCAGTACCAGCCGAGCGGAGCAGCAGGCGGCTGTGAGGCTGGGCGCAGAGTGGCTTCGGCTTCTGTGCTCGCGTAGCAGATAAGCTGTCACAGGTCTGCCGGTCCCCTTTGCAGCTCTGTTACCCAGTGCAGTCCGTGGCTCGCAGACGGCAGGGATGTTATGACACAGTGAGCCCCAGAGGGTGTGCGTCTGTGATATGGAGGAGTCGGAGTGAACTCTCCCATTTTCCCTGCAAAAGTGCCTTTCAGGGAGGAGCCCCACCTTGAGGTCTGAGCACCTGTGTCACTGTGAAGGAATGGGGCGGGGGTGGTGGGGGCTGTCCTGCCATGCACAACTGATGGTGGCCATCCTGGGGAGGAGAGGCGGGAGCAGACACACACACTCCCTCACTCTCTTTAGGTGCAGCAGAAACATCACACTTCCCTGAACTTCTCTGTAGCACACGTTACATTTCCTCTGGCACACCCAGATTTCAATGATTCTCCAGTAGTCTCTTTAACTTACAGTGAGCCCTCAGGCCCTACCTGAATTGACAGTTTTTGTTTAGAGCTGTGAAGTGTGTTGTACTCCCTTTATTCATTCAACAAATATTTATTTAATATTTTCTACGTGGCTGGCACTGGGAGTGTGACCATGAACAAAGGAGACAAGGACCCTGGCCTCGTGCTCACATTGTAACACAGAAGGCAGCCAAAAACAAATGAATACGTGAATAAATAAACACAGTAGTTGCAAGTTGTAATGAGTGCTGTGAAGGGGAAGCATTGAAGGCAGTAAGGACAGCATGTGCAAAGGCCCTGTGGCAGAGAGAGAGAAGGCGAGAAGTTACGGTACAGGAAGAACCAAAATACAGTGGGAGGGAGCTGGAGCTGAGGTTGAGAGGTGGCCGTGGCTGCAGTAGAGCCGCAGGGTGCTTTTCTGAGCGTAATGGGGATCCACTTTCAGGGGTTAGGTGGGAACAATGTGATCTGATGATTTTTTGCTGCTGTGTGAATGGGTGCCAGTGGCCCATTAGGAGGTGATTGCAGCATTTGGCGGGAAAGGTCACACTGCCTGGGCTACAGAGGAGAAGTGAAGGTAGACTGGACTCGGATGGAGTTGGGAGAGAGTCTCATGGACTGCAGGGGTGGGGAGGAGGACTTAGAGGAAGGGAAGGATCCTGGATAACTCCTAGAGTTTCTGCCTCGCTCAAATATCCATTTCTTTCCTCTCTTATTGTGGTTAAGAATTATATGACATTTTCTTTGAATACATAAATATCACTTGGTGATAGCAAAGTAAAAGCCTGCCGCAGGATCATGTGCTAGCTGGTGAGCACGGATTCAGTGTGGACTTCTCAGCGCAGGGGCGGGTCCCCTGCTCACCTTGGGTCCTTGGCCCGTGAGCGCAGGCCTTGCCGTGCAAGAGCTGAGAGGACGTCATTAGTTCAGCTTCGTCTCTACGGAGAGGTTGAGCGACTCAGCTGGTGTCCCCGGTGGTCTGTGGCAGGGAGCCAGGCTACACGTCTTTGAACTTAACCCACACGCTTTCCTGATGGGATCGGCCCTGGGCAACCTGTTGGGCCATGACTGTGTTACTGCCTGTCAATTCCAGGTACACTGGGTTCCAGGCGGTACCACAGGAGCCTGAGGAACGCTGGAGGCCATGGTCAACAGAAACACCTGTTAGAGTCCATGGCAGAATGGGAGAGATTTGAAAGTGGCTGGTACCTTTCAAGCCATTCCTCCCTACCAAGGTCTGAGGGAAAGGAGTCTGAAAATGTGTTTAGACGTGGGAACTTCAAGGCACAATGTGCCGTCTCAGGAGGCATAAACAAGGCTTTATGTCGGAGTCTGTACTTTCCCCTCTGCTGTGTTCCGCTAAGGAGAATGTTTCTCTCAAAAGCATTAAAATAATAACATGGGAAGCAAATGTATCTTAGACCCGTAAGCCTATGAAAGAGAAATCATATAAGGTCCCTTTAAAAAAAAGGATGAGAAGGCAGCCCGTGGCCAGCGTTCACATGGGCAGAGAAAGGGGCACATCACGGGGTGCCCAAGCTATCGAGGACCGTTTCAGACGGGCCTGAGATGAAAACGCAAAGGTGTGTTCCCCGGTGGTATCAAGAACTGTGCTATAATCAGAAGACCCCCGCATAGGGAAATGTCCTGTCAGTTATGTTTTACGAAAATTATGGAATATTTTGCAAATACTAGATAATGGTCAGAAGAATGTTCTGTAACTTTGGAATGCATATGGCAGGGGACCAAGCGAAAAAAGCAGATTCTGAAACTGTAGCATGGCGTGGGTGTGCAATGCACTAAGGACAAGGATTTGAAAGAACTATACTGTGTCTTTCCTAAACTTGCCTCTGCCGTTAAAGAGGAAGTGTGTGGTCGGGAGCTCTTCTCCCAGTTGAGCTACAATGCTTAAAGGCCAAGGAGCGAGAGCGAATGACCTGAGTTACCAAAGTCCCTTCCAAGGAAGGGCGGGTATGCATCCGTCATCCAGCACTCAGCCTGGGGGACCTGCAGTGTATACTTTTGGAAGAAGTTTATAATCAAGTGTGTCCGTGAGTCAGAGACAGGACCAGCCAGCAGGTGTTCGTGGAGTTTTCTTCCAACCCGGCCATACCTCCTAGAGCAGCACAAACCAAGCTCGCTCTCAGGGGCCCCCGGAGTGACTACGAGATGTGATGTTGGCTTTGGTGCCATGCATTTCTTTCCCTGGCCTTGGGAGGGCCGTGGGGGACAGAAGGACAAGGCACAGGATGCTCGGCTCTTCGAAATAGCCATTCTCGTCCCTTCTGGGACCTCCCTCCTGGGCGCGTCCTTGCCGAGGGTGGTCTTTTCAGAGGCCCTGTGACATACAGTCATAATGACACAGGAAGAGCAGCTGATCTTTGATCTGGAAATTTAAAAACCCAGTTCTGTGAAATTTTGTTAGTTCTCGGGTCTTTCCCAAGGAAGCCCACGTGCCGTCGGTCTAGCTGTCGCTGGCAGAGCCGGCGTCTTTCTGCTTCTCGCTCAGGTGGTGCTTGTTGCCTGGATACTCTGTGCCTCTTGTACCTCTTGTCCCCTTTCTTCTCCAGGGCTTTTTTTTTTTTTTTTTCTTTTCAGCTCTCAAACCGTTCTGGGTCTTGAGACAGTGACACTAGGAGCCTGGTCACTGTGGGCAGGAAAAGCATTGCAGATGGCACCCCCTTTTCCTTTGCACCAGAGGCTGTAGCCTTCAGCAGTTTTGCCATTTGTTTGACCCACTTCGGTGTATATTAAAACTGTGAGGAGAGTCCCAACGTCAACTCTGGATTTGGGCTTCTCCTGGCACAGTGATGGTGGAAGCAGGAGGTGACTGCAGCAGCTGGACAGGGCCGGCTTTCTCTGCCCGGGCTGCTTCTGTCGTTCGTACCCCTCGCTTGGCCCTGGTGGGCAGGTGGCTCTGGGACCCCTTGCTGCACACTGCAGAGCACTGTCCTGGTGCCGGGTCTCTGCTTGACACTCAGCTGCTGGCAACTCCCCGCGCAGGTGGCAGAAAGTGACTGCAGCCCGGTTGGCAGGGCACTCTCCAGTTCCACGTGAGAGTTGTTTGTCCTCGCAACTGGATGTTCCAGTAGGGCGTGGGAGACGCCGAATTCGGATAGCAGATATGCAGGCGAAATGGAGATTGCCTTCTGCATTCCTTGCTCAACTTCCACACCCTAAGAAGAGCCCGAGCCAGCAGGCGGGCGGAGGCCCTGGCCTCCTACCATTACCTGCCCTTTGTTTCTGTGCCATCCTGCTGATCAGTGCCATCCTCTGGGAAGCTCGTTTTGCTTCTCTGTGACGTGTGAGAGTCATAACTGTCTGGTCCCACCGCAGTGAGCTCGAATGTGACCCTCTGCAATGCTCCTAGGAGGAGTTTCCAGTGTGCGGGGCTTTGAGGGCTTGAGCTATAGCCAAGGTTAGAAGTGGCCACAAGCGTGTGCCCACTGGAGCATTCTGTTCCTGCAGGTAAACGTGCGGGCTTTGTAGGAGTGCCGGCACGCACACCTAGCTCCGGGGTGGGAAGCAGCCGTCGTTGGTTAAGGACGGGGCAGGGAGGTTTCCTAGGTCGACCTGCAGTGCTCTCCCAAGGAAGTACATGTCGTGGAAGGGCTGAATGTGTACAAGACTCTGCAGGAAACACATGCATCCTTGTGCTTTGGCTTGTTGCTGATAGGCGGGGAATTTGTCCCCAAGATTGAAAAGCTTTCAGAACAGTGTGGGGAATTATATCAGGGATGCCCGTATGGGCCATTCACTGGTGCCCTGTGTGTACAGACACGAGGGCTGGGTTTTCCCTTCCTGATAAGAGAAGGCACTTTGCAGAGGAGGAGCGGGCTGGCACAGGAAATGGAAAGTCAGTCTGGGATGTAAGGTTGAAGGTCAGGGTTGCACTCATGGTCCATATCCTGACTGATGACCCCAGAGAGATTCTGGGGGCATGTGCCAGCCTCCTTGCCAAGGGTCTCAGTTCTTGGGAAATGTATTTTTTGATTCCTGCTGCTTCATCCTTTGTGGGAATAATTCCCTCCGTTTCCATCCCTGGTGTAAACGTCTCTGCCTCCTGGCAGATGTCAGTATCACTCTTAACTCTTTACACAGTTCTCCTCCTGCACTTGCTGAGTGCCTGTCCTCTGCTTGCATGTGTTTAGTGTGGGTGCTGTGGGTGCCCCAGAAGCGGCTGTTACAAATACCAAAAGGCTGGGGAGGCAGGTGCTTCTGTGCACAGATACCTAATACCCCAGACACACAGTCAGCACAGAGGGAGGATGGTGCTGTGGGGAAGGACGTGGCCACCAGTCCACACTGCCTGCCTGGGTTCAAATCCTAGCTCCACCCTTCCCTGGCTGCAGGATCGGGGGCCAGCTTCCTCGTCTGTAAGCAGGATCACAGTAGTACCCACCGCAGAGGGTTGTGAGGAGTGAAAGAGTAACTACAGGTGAGGTGCCAAAGTAGCCGGGAAGCCCCGTGGAAGATTTGGCAGTTGTCCTCACTGTGATTGGCTGTGTATGTGTGTGTGTGAGAGAGAGAAGCAGCTGGAACACGGCCTGGAGGCCCGATGGTGAGAGGGGAACACAGGGGCTGGGGAGCAGAGGTCGGTCTGAGCTGGTGGAGAGTGCAGAGCCAGCTTTGAAGCGCGTGGCGCAGGGGACCCAGCCCTGCCACAGGCCTCGGTGCCTCGGTCGTAGGCCTTGACCGAGTGGGCTGTCTAATCCCAGCTTACCCATGGGAGGTAGGGAACATTGTGCGGGAAGGATGTGCATGACCCCTGCTTTATCACTGTGGGCTCCACAACCTAACCCAGACTTGCTGGCCACCTGAGCTTCCTGGTGTTGACTTTCCCTGCAATTTCCCACGCACTGTGTCTTCTCGCCATTTCTCCCTTTGGAACAAATTTACATTTTGCCCAGTTTCCCTTGGTTCTGTGTTTCACAGCTGGTCAGATCACTTGTCCCTGCTTCTGGGTTGTGGGGCGACGTCTGGCGAACGTGTTGTCGAATGTCATTGGCAATGCCAAGTTTTACGGTATGTGCAGCAGTGATTCCACCTTTAGTAATTTGATGACAGAGACTTCTTGGGAAGTACACCCAGGAGCCACCCTCTGTGACTCCACCAACAGGGAGCTAATAGCCAATCTGAGAAAGAAAAAAAAAAGAAAAAGAAATACTTCTCTGGTTTTCACGATCTGACAGGAGAGCTTAAGCTATTGTGTGTATTCTCATGCTAAAGTCAGTTCCCACAGTTTTATGGGGGTGGTGTGGCTTTGAGGTTTGCATGAGGTCACATCCTTAAGTATACATTATTTTGTTGAGATATAATTCCCGTTCCATAAAACTCACCCTTTTAAAGTGTAAGAACCCTGTGATTTTTAGTATTAAGTACATTTACAAGTTGGTGCAACCATCGCTGTTACCTAATTCCAGGACGTTTTTACCACTCCCCAAAGAAACCCCATTAGCAATCACCTTCCATCCCCTGCTGCCCTAGCGCCTGGCTACCACTCCTCTACTTTCTGTCTCTCTCCTTTTCTGGACAGTTCATAAAACTTGAATCAGTGCAGTCTGTGGTCTTTTGGGTCTGGCGTCTTTCACTTAGCATAACATTCAAGGTTTATTCTGACATGTATCAGTACTTCATTTTTATGGCTGAGTAATATTTCATTTTATCGGATATGACAGATTTTGTTTATTCATTTCCCAGTCAAGGAACATTTGGAGTGTTTCCACTTTTGGGCTCTTGTGTGAGTACCTAGAAGTTGAACTGCTGGGTCACGTAGTAACTCTCTGTTTAATGTTTTAAGGCACTGCCTAGCTGTCCAGAACGTTTGCACCATTTTACCTTTCCACCTGTAGTATACGAGGATTCTAATTTCTGCACAATCTCACCAACACTTGTTATTGTCTGTCTTTTTGATTGCGGCCACGCTAATGAGTGGGAAGTGGTTTTGATTTGCATTTTTCTAGTGACTAATGATGTTCAGCATCTCATGTGCTCATTGGCTGTTTGTACCTATTCTCTGGATAAATGTCTATTCAAATCCTTTGCCTCTTTTTAAATTGTGTCATTAATCTTTTAATTGTTGAGTTGTAAGGGCTCTTTATATTTTCTGGATACTAGACTCTCATCAGATATAATTTGCAAGTGTTTTCTCCCATTCATTGGGTTTGCCTTAAGTACACGTTTGAGTCTATAGCCCTGTAACCCTGAAAGCACCCAGTCTCATCTCATCTTGGAAGCTAAGCAGGATCGGGTCTGGTTACTACTCGGGTGGGGGTATACATTTGAACTAGCCCAGTGCCTTTTGCTAGAATATCAAGTTCTTGGGAGGCCATAAAGGGTAATGCCCAGACACTCCACCGAAGAACGATTGCTTCTTTGCGTGACCAGCACTCAGGTGCGTGCCTGGCATAAAGTAGGAACCTGTGATCTGAGTAAATAAACGAGTGGTTCTTTTTTGCCGTCTTCTGAGAGTAAAAACGGGTCTGGGTAAGGTAGGCAGAAGCGGATAACGAATTGCTGAGCAAAACCGCAGAGGCAGAGATGCAAGATTGCATGCCGAAGCATCATGTATCTGCATATTACTTTCAAGATCAATGAAGGGAAAGACAAGTGCGGCTCAGGACTTGCACCTGTGTTTCTGACGCAGTAAATACACTTTTCCGAAATCAATAGGGTGACTGCAGAGCCCTGTAAACGTGGGGTAATTACCGTGCTGAGAATTGCAGTTGTCACGTATCGATTCTGTCTTCTCAGCGGGCGTTTGTATGTTTCCTCCTGCTCAAAGCCACTCTGCCCCATCTCCAAAATCTAATTCACACTGACCTCGCCGCACTTTGGGATCCAGGAGGGAAGAGGGGGTGGATCCAGCTGTACCCGTCCCCTTGGTCAGGGAAGAGGCAGCTGGGAGAGTCTCAGATTTAGGGACAAGGTGGGACAATGTCACTCTGAAAATCAGATCAAAGAATCCCAAGAAAGGGCTAGGCATCGACCTTGGGGTGGGGTGGGGAGGCTTCCTCAGGAAGTAACCTGCATGGAGAAGGATTTCTCACTGAGCAGACGAGACTAGGAAGGAGGCTTCCTTAATCCTAGAAAGAGGTCCCGGGTCATCCGTGTAGGGGAAGACATCTGTGTATAAAGTGGCGGATGTGGGATAACTGTCCTCCTAGAAAGTGTCGTTTGCTGGCTGACTTGCTCGTTCTCTCATGTGTTCTCTTGCTGGTCGCTTGTCCTTCCTTCACTGAGCACACCCCTGCTGAGCTCGCTGTGTTGAGGGAAGGGTGGAGCCAGGCGGCCTGCAGAGGCAGAGGTGGGGAAGGGGGTGGGCGTTGGGCTGGGATGGAGCCTCTCAGAGGGGCTTAGTTGGGCCTGCAGTGGGGGGAGGAGCCTGCATGGAGCGGTAGGTGTTTATCGGGTAGACTGGGGCGTGGCAGGCAGGGGGCCGCTCATGTTGGGACCCGTATCTGCAGAACCGCAGGGCGTGGATGGGAACCGCAGGGCGTCTGGTCTGATGGTGGCAGACGTTGTCGCCCAGGAATGAGGAAAGCCAGGTTGGCAGTGGGGATTTCCCGCTCAGTGTTTACTTCTGCTCTGGGGTGGGGCTGGCCCCAGGTTTGGCTGGGAACATCCCAAGCTCTGCAGGCCGGTCTCGGGATGGGTGGTGCCACATGCCTGCGCTGCACTGAGGCTGTCTAGAGCGACTGCCCTGTTCCTGTCTCTGGGAGGGCGGGACGCCGTCCTCATCAGCTCTTTCTGATGCTGATTTGTCTTTGGGACTGCATCTTCCTTCGGGGGCGTAGGGTGGGAATGGATTGATTCCCACAGCGAATGGTTCTCAGGAATCTTACGCTGTTACGAATTATTGAGGACCCCAAAGATCTTCTGTTTACGTGGATTATATCTGTGGATTTTGACTATATTAGGAATTACAAGTGAGAATACCCAGCTGTGTGTGCTGTTAGCCATCGCTGGTACCTTCACACGTCACGAAACCCCACTGCACACCCGTGAGACAGCGGGAGTGGAGGAGGCAAGGGAGCTCTTAGTGTTGCTGTGAAGATAGTTTCGACCTCTCAGACCCCGTCCCCAACCACACTTCGAGAATTCCACTGGGTTAGAAGTGCTGTAGAGACCTCCGCATTCCAGCTTGTCCCCGAGCCCCTTGTGAGTTTCTTAGGATAAATCGTCTATACCCGGGGGCGGGCAGATGCTCAGTGCTGTCATCGGGCCCGGTGCTGTGCTGGGCCGGGGGCCTGCGAGGTCAGTGGCTACCACATCGAGTCAGGCCAACAGACTGCCCTCTCTGCACCGCCCAGGGCTCCAAAGTTCAATAAGCATTTCGGAGGGAAATATTTCTGTCACAGCTAAAAGGCTAAAAGGGAGGGTGACAGTGGGACCTAGTCACGCGGCCCACAGGCTCCCCTGAGAAGTGGGTGCAGGCGCATACTGCGGAGGAGGTGGAAGTTGGGGTGGGCAGAGTGCTGCGGGTCCAGGAGTGTCCGTCTGTGGTTCTTCCCCGGGTGCAGCTGGAGGGAGATAAGAGCTGCTCTGCAAAGCGCTCTCCATCCACTTCTCCTTCCTCCCCAACACGGCAAGGATGCGTGGGAAGGAAGGACGCATTGCTGGCCTGGATGCTGCACCCTGAACTGCCCTCCATGGCCCTGAGGGTGTCCCTCACTCTCCGCTGCTGCCCAGGGCTGGCCCCCATCATGCCTCCTGATTCCTAGCCGGGCCCTTCCCAAGTCTGTGCCGTGGGCCATGTCCTGCCCTCCGCCTTGGCCCCTGGTCACACACTCAAGTCGTCTCTCTTCCCTGCTTCCCCAGCCAGGCCACAGCCACCTGTCCCCACTGCCTCGTGTCATACCTCTTTTATAAGAATAATAGCTGCTCATCCTCATGCTAAGAGCCACTGTCTTCCCCACGGCCCTGCAGGCTGGGTCCTGGTGTTGTCCCCAGCTCACAGGTGAAACTGAGAAGTTAAGTGCCTTGCACAAGGCCACACAACGAGGGCGTGGCAGGACTGGGATTTGAACCCAGGCTATCTAGCTCCAGTGTAGACTATTAATCACCGCGCTGGACTGCGTCTCCTCGCATGTTATTTTCTTTCCCGCTCTGGACCATGTGTTTGTATCCGAGGCCCAAGCACATAATAGGAGCTCTTTCGGAGTTTGACATATGAATTCATCATCATGTTTCCTCTCCGTGGGCGTTTGCCCTTAATGAAGAGACGAGTAATTGCACGGATGGGCAAACTGCAGAGCCGACGACTGCCACATGTTGATGTTTGGAGCTGTAATTACCAGCATTTTCTAGGGCAGAGGTGTGAGTTCATAATTACTAGACAGGTTGTAAAGCCATCCTAGTCACTGGTGAATACGCTCCTGAAATGACTTTGCACACTGTGAAGTCCCTTTTCCACAGGAGGTGTTGCTTTTACTATGATTATAAGCAAAAGCCTCTTGGGATGTGCACTTTCCAAGCCCTGGGCTGGGAGTGTTAGTGCCCAGAAAGGACACAATGAGGAGGGAGTGACTGTCAAGGCGGTGGTCGGTGGGCCCGTCCAAGGGGCGTGCCCTGGGGTCCGAGACCAGCTTTGGGGGAAGGAAAATGAGCCAAGGCCTAGATGTTGTAATTCCCTTATCTCTGACTTCCTGCTGGGGCCTGGCTGGTTTCTGAGCTCCGCGGAGGTCCCAGGTGGCACCTCAGCAACAGGCCTGCGACCCAGAACCTGCTGCGTTCATGTTTGTGAGCAAATGATTAAGGACTCCATGCCACGTGGGCCCTGAGCGTTGGGGGTGAAAATCAAACGTTGGTTTTGACGCTTTTTGCCCCTTCTGGGCAGCCCTCGTTGCCTGCTCTGTGGGTTTTCCCCTCCAGCTTCACGGATCTGCTGGCATGTTTATTTGTAAGGAGAGTAAGCAGAATTTTTCTAAGGGAAGCAGTTTGCAAAAGATGAAAAGAAGACCGCTTGGGATACATGGCGCATCTGGCAGTGGGAGGTAGCCTCTGGCGCTGAGAGATCCTTAACCTCATCTGAACAGCAGGGGGGGTTTGGCTTCTGTGTCACCTTAGAGAAAGACCCTCTCTGCCTCCCCGCTGAGGCGGGAACCTGGGGAGAAAGAGCCTGAAACCCAACCTAGCACCATTTCAGAATGGGACAGGTGGATGTTGGTTTTCCCTGTCCGTGCCTCTCTTGTCCATGCTCCCATGATTTCTGTCCCCTGGCCTGTTGCTGTAGCCTCCTTGGCTTTTGCCCCAACACCCTAAGTGCTCCTCTGTAGACTGCAGACACCGGCGTGGTCTCCTAAAAATGCAGGCTGAATCCAGTCAGGTCACACCTGTGAGCAAGGCTTCTGGCAGCCTCCACCTCACCTAACTCAAAGCTTGACTGTGGCCTGCAGGGTCCTGTGTCATCAGGTCACTCTGCTTTCCTGACCAACTTTCTTGCCAGTTCCTTCCTTGCTTTCTCAGCTGCAGCCACGCCGGCCTCTGCTGATCCTCACACACATCGAGCTAATTCCCACCCCAGGGCCTTTGCATTTGCTGTTCCCTCCGCCTGGGTCACTCTTTCCCCAGGTAATCTCAGGGCGCTCCCTTGCTTGTTTTGGGGCTCTGCTCAGATATTACCTTATCAGAAAGGCCCTCCCTATCAGCCTTATGTGAAGTAGCTCCCCTGCTCCTACTGTATCCCATACTCTGCTTCATTTTTCTCCAACACCTCCTGTGGAAAAGGGACTTCACAATGTGCAAAGTCATTTCAGGAGTGTATTCACCAGTGACTAGGATGGCTTTAGAACCTGTCTAGTAATTATGAACTCACACCTCTGCCCCGCCGGACATAGTAGTAGACACGCTTAGTTAATGGTGTGTGTGGTTTTTGCCCCACTGCACCGAATGTCAGCACCACAAAGACAAGGACTTGGTGTAGTTTACCGCTGTATTTGCAGTGTGTGGAGCACGGCCTGGCCCAGACCAGGTGCTCACCAGGTCTCTGTCGTACAAATGAAAGGGAACACACACAGTTGAGACGCGGACAAGTAGGCTTTGGACTGCGTGGGTCCACTTACATGCAGATTGTTTTCAATATATATTTTGGAAAATTTTTTGGAGATTTTCGATGGTTAGAAAAAACTCACAGGTGAACAGTGTAGCCTAGGAATATCAAAATTTAAAAAAAGGTATGTAACAGATGCATAAAATACATGTAAATACTAGTCTATTTACAATATGCGTTAATGGACTGTTTATATTATTGGCAAGGCTTCTTAGTCAACAGTAAACTGGATATTAGTCAAGTTTTTGGAGAGTCAAAATCTACATGCATTTGTGACTGCATGGGGCGCTGGCGTTCCGAACCCCCGTGGTACCCAAGGATCAGTTGCGTTCCATTTTACAGTCATCCACCCCGGGTCTGGATTAGATCCCGTGCTCACTCATCATTTCCCTGTTTAACGTCGTGGGGCAAAGACGGCCTTTGGATTTAAGCAACCTTGGGCTTCCAATTCCTAGTTGGGCATTGCTGGGTAAGTCCTGTCTGATCCATCCTTTCTTCACTTGCAAAATGGAGAGCAGCTGGCTTTTCTCGTGAGCTGTTGAGGAAGGGAGATTTGGGTGCACAGTATTTGTTAGCTCTTACGTTGCATTAATTCAGTGTTAAGCAGAGGAAAGCCTTTTTTTTTTAACAGCTTTATTGAGATATAATTCACATACAGTAAAATTGACCCATTTGAAGTATACAGTTCAGTGGTTTAGTACATTCCTGGAGTTGTGCAGCCATTAGCACAATGCAGTTTTAAGACATTCCCGTCACCCCCAAAAAGGAGCCTCATGCTTGTTAGCTGTCATTCCTCATTATTCCCCACCCCTCGCAGGCCCTGGTAAAACTAATCATTCTGTCTCTGTCAGATTTACCTGTTTTTGACCTTTCATTTAAATGGAATCACATAAAAAGTGGCTTTTTGTGACTGCTTTCTTTCACTTTGATGTTTTTAAGGTTCATCCATGTTGTAACATAGGAATTCTGTTTTATGGAATGAAGTAGGCTACGGATATACCACATTTAGTTTATCCTTCCATCCGTTGATAGGCATTTGAGTCATTTACATCTTT
Source organism: Lepilemur ruficaudatus (assembly GCA_963574885.1). Lineage (NCBI taxonomy): Eukaryota > Metazoa > Chordata > Mammalia > Primates > Lepilemuridae > Lepilemur > Lepilemur ruficaudatus. Next base: position 21,315 of record CAUYRT010105303.1, on the reverse strand, counting down.
TCATTATTAAGACTAATGCTGCCTTGAAGACTTGTGTACAGATTTAGCGTGGGCAGACAGCTTTTATTGGCTACATCCAAGCTAGCTCAGGAGGCTGCCTTTCAATGGTAGTGACAGCATGGGCTGGTCCCAAATTCTCCTGTAGTTCTTGAGCTTGTCCCTTTCAAATTAAGAACATATTTTACTCATCCCAGGAGACATTCTTTTCATATAGGATTGATTTATCATTATTTTTCACTTTTTCATATGAATAACTCATTAGTTATTCACTTGGTTTTTGCCACTGCAACACCCCTTCTTGGCTCATACCACAGGTTGAGTAGCCCTTATCCAAAATGCTTGGAACCAAAAGTCGGATTTCTCTGGATTTGGGAATATTAGCATTATTTATATTTACCCATTGAGCTTCCCAAATCTGAACAGCTGCAATGCTCCAATGAGCATTTCCTTTGAATGTCATGTCAGTGCTCAAAGAGTTTTGTATTTTTGGAGCATTTTGGATTTCGGATTTTTGGGTTAGGGATGCTCCACTGTGGTCTCATCTTCTTGATGCCTCTCTTAGACCCCACTCTGCTGAGCCACGTGACTTTATTTTGCTCCGTTCTCAGGACTGATCGCATTATCTTCTCCCTTGAGCATCATCTGAATGGAATTTGCCACTCTGCTCCGAGAAGCCTTGACCTTATAAGCAGACTTGTCTAAAACGTGATCTGCGAGTTATTAATTCTTCTAATTTTAGTGAATTTATCTCCTAATTGCATTATCTAGGACCCTAGTAGAGTGACACAGAGCATTTCTAGAAGATTCATTGAGTCTTGGCTGCCTGCTGGCAGGGACGTGATAACACAGGCAGTGTCGCCCTGCTTTGCCAAATTATTTGTGTTCGATCTTCTCAGACTTGCTCTTCTCATTTTCCCGGTTCTGCCTGAAGGGCACAGGCAACAGTGGCTCGTCTTCCTGAAGGGGAGAGGGGCGTGTTGGCGCTGGAGACCAGCTCTCTGGTTCTACTCTGAGGGAAGGAAAATGGGGCCACTTTGCATCAGGCATGGAGGTTGATGGAAAACACCTTAGCCCAAGGTGTGTGGGATCCCAGAGGTGAAGCATGTCTCTTCCAGTGCTTTTCAGTGCATGTCCCTATGCATTGATCACAAATCCTACCTCAGGGCCTTTGCACTTGCCCTCACCCTTCACTCAGGCGTCATCCGTCAGGGAGGACTTACTCTTGGTCCCCATACTTGGCTTTGTTTTTCTTCACAGCCCCTGTCTCCACTGTGCATATGATGTATTTGGTTATTTATCGTTGTTCCTCCCTAGAACGCCTGCCCCATGAGAGAGCCCACCCGTTCGTATCCCTTTAAAGCTTAACGTGTCCCAGGCTCTCAGAACATGGAAGGGACTCAGTAAATGTGTGTCGGATGAATGAATGCATTTAGCTTTATGAAAACCCTGGGGCAGAAGAGTTATTATTCCTGTCATGTGGGGAAGAAACCCCGACTCAGATGACTTGAGATGATGACTCGGGGTCAGGAGTTGAGACCTCTCGGTCCCAGTGTGGTCGGGTTCCTGGCTGACGGGCCCAGGAATGCACTCCGGAGGTCATTTGGAAATTCTCAGAAAATGCCTGGGCTGCAGCTGAGGCAGTGGTGACTGGAGTGGAAATTTTAAGGGTTATGGGGCTAGGATTTCCTGTGGCCTGAGAGGGAAAACAGGAAGCAGCCGAAAGCTGGGAAAACAGCCATGGAAGAGACTCGGTGCTGCGGGCAGGGCGAGCGGGAAGGAGGGGGAGAGTGACTGGCAGGGGTGGCCATGGAGGTTGCAGGTGCAGAGGAGGGTCTGGCAGTGACAAGTGAGGGGCCTCCTGGCTGGTCTCAGGCCGTCCGGGCCCTGCCCCCGACAGCAGACCCACACGTTCCTCTAGTGAGGGTTGGACCCTGCGGGGCGGCAGCTGGGCAAGGGGCAAGGACAGTGGGAACCGACACCCCAAGCCACGCCGTGTCCGGCTATGGGACGCACTGTGAGATTTTGTCGCGGTGGATGTTAATTGTGCAGATGGGGACCTCCTTGTCATCAGTTCGTGAAAGTAAGTTTGCAGGAAAAGGGAACCTGTGGTGGCATCAAAAACTCACCGGAGATTATAAATTTACTGGAATGTTCCATTTATCACGTAACTTCTGTGTAAGTAATCATGTCTGAGCTCTAACAGTAGATGCAATGGCCCTGTCATTTGTCATGGTAGGGGTTTTTTTTGGTTGTTTTTAGGTGAAACATTTAATAGTGCCTTATGCTCTCTACCCTTTTTAGGGTACGGTAAATGTATTTGTCGAGGTAGCTGTGGCAATAAGCAAACCCTCACGTGCACCCCCATAGTTGCTTAAATTGATGTTACTTGTATTTATTTTATGCTCAGGTGAAGTCCAGAGCAGGTTTTCCTGATAGGCAGCTCTCTTCTGTGTGGTGGCTTTTGCCATTGTGGAGTTTTCCATGTGCCCTTTTCAAGGTTGCGGTGCTTGTCTGCTTCAGGCTGGTGGGGGGAAGACCATGGCGGAAGGGGCGTGGGAACTCCCGTGGGCTGGGCCAGGAGTGGCACGTGTCACTTGTGCTCACGTTCAGTGGCCAGAGCTCAGTCCTGTGGCCGTGCCTGAGTGTCTGGGGAAGGGAGCCGAGCAGTGTGCCCAGGAAGAGGCAGAAATATGTTCTTGACAATTATTTCTTTTGATCCCCGTTTTGCAGACACCCCAGTCTCAGAGCACTTAAACACCATGCTCATGGCACAGAGCGCCTAGTACAGTGTCAGGACTCACATCCAGGCGCTCTCAGGCCTTAGCCCTTACCTCCCCCCTGTACTTTCTTTCCATGAGTTTTTGAGTGTGGCCAAAAGTCCCACTTTTAGACTCTTCTGTGTGGGCTGTGCCAGCTCTCGGGAGGATCGCGGTCATGACTGCTATTTGAAGAGGTGCTAAGGGCCCTGAGTCCTCAGTGGCAGCAAACAGAACAGGGAGGAGAGGGTGGGTGGGATACTGAGTAGGTGGTGAGGGTTTTCAGAATCCTTTGGGAAGTGGAGGAGGTGTACATTCAACTCTAGTGCCCAGAGAGCAGGAGAATCAGAAGGTTAAGTGGGAATGAGCAAAGGGAACAGCACCTGTCCCCAGCCCTGTGCTTGGGAACCCCAGAGCCACGCCTCACCCCCTCAGGGACCCTGAAGGATGATTTATCCTCTTGCGTGGTTGGATATCCCATAATGGGCTAGAAGCCTGAGTTCCTGCTCAAATCCCTGGGTTCCGCGTGGTACTGAAGGAGGACTTTTAAAACCAGACCTGACAGGTCAAAATAAATATGCTCCATTGTGAGGAACAATCTCGTTTGGGCCTCTGAGGCGCTCTCAGCATCAGGCTCTCTAAAAATACCCTTCGTTGACTGTTCACTTTATAACCCATGATCCAGGCTCCCTCCTGGACTTGCTTTACTTGCCCCTTGCCATGTTACCAGCCTCACCTCCCTTCTCTCCCCAGCCTGGCCTCGCCTCGGGGAGGACCTTATTGAGAGGCCCGGGTCAGCGGGGAAGGGATGCTTTGCCTGCAGGTGCACTTGGCCTGCGGGGCGTTAGCAGGGTGTGCGTGCAAGTGTGTCTGTGCGCGTGTTGATGGCGGCTCTTAGGAGTGAGCATGGGCGCGTCTGCTCTGAATTGCTTCTACCCCCAGAATTGACTCCTGGAGGTATCAGGAAGGAGTGAGCTGTAGTCATTTGAGCCAGTCCAGCCCTGAGGACATTGATTACAGCTCCTTGCTTTTATTGAAAGGGGGAGGGAAGCTCACATAGGGGCCCTGAAGGGGATTGTGTGAAGCTGGCTGCATTCAGTGTCCTTTTCGTGCAATTCTGCTGAGAATCTGTGCATTTCATCCCGCCTGGTTCATTCAGTAAGTCACCCAGAAGGCATCAGAGCCTTGTCATTTTGGCAGCCGTAGGGCATTTGTGCCCAGCTAATTATGGGCAGCTCTGATCCGCAGTAGCAAGGTTGAGTCAAGATAGGTTGAGAAATGACCCAGACAGCCCTAGCTGCACCGTGACTGCACCCGTGGCTCAGATGAGGTCAGGGCATTTTTGCTTTATGACAGATTTGGGGCACAGAGAAAAGAGGAGTTCAGGCTTTGTACTGACCGAGGCCAACACGAACGCCAGTGCAGACGAAGAGGTCCGTGACCAGGGGAGTGGAGAGCCTGCCAGCCCAGAGTTTCAGCTGAGGGCGATTCTCGTGGCCTGTGTGCCAGCGCCCACTGGTGTACCCTGAGCATCAACATCATCTAAGGGCGATGTTTTCCCCACTACACACAGTGCAGCTTCATTGTGTCCCCTGGGTACACGAGACAGAAAATCCTCTGTTAGAACTGGGCACAAACTTGCAGTTCTAAGCAGCTGGGATATGACCCTTTCAGGGCACTGTGTCCAGCACCCAAATTTTGTGGGCTCAGGTTTGCATTATAGTGCTGGGCTGTGATGTGCTTTTCAAATGCAAATTGTAGAAACGTTTAATTGAATGGGCCCCCTAGGAGCAGTAATCCGTTCTCAGATCCCAATTAACCTGGTGTATTGGAATGTCTCAGCAGTGGAAAGAATCCATGCCTGGGCTCTGGTGACACTTCTCAAGCCGAGCGTCTGGCACTGTTCCTGTGAAGAGTTGATGTCAACCCCAGGCAGAATGATAAGGTGGAACTTTGCAGAATAAAAAAGTCGAATCTTTGCTTTTGCAAAGAGCTTGGCTGCCGCACGGCAGATCGCGTTTCCTATGGCATTTTACTTCCAAAGGGCAGCTTTGGTCATGGAGAGGACAAAAGCTTTGTGCAGTTTTTTGGGTTTTTATTTGTTTATTTTTCATAGCAAGAGGAATGAGACATAATTAGTATTTTTAAACTCTGCTTTCAAATAACGTTATCAAGGGCTTTAAAACTGTCTTTGTAAATGATCCAGGAGAGTTAGACTCTAAGGAAGTTTTGAAATACCTTAATCTATTTGTGTTGCTGTATGTTTTCCTTTCTAAGAAAAGTGATCGGATGGTAGGGACGTATGTCCAAATAAACCCAATGAGCTCTCGCATTTATATTTATTTTAAACATAAAGTTAAAAATCCAGGTAATACGAGGTTTTTAATCATCAGAGCATGTTGCAGAGGTACGGAGAAGCAGAGAGTACAGTTTTCTAGTTCGATTGCTCTACCCAGAAGTGAACTGTGGCATGGATCAATCAGAAGGGTACAGATGGCTCCCCACTGGAAGGCTTACGTGATGATTTGAAGTGGAATAGCCACCCTCTAGTTAAGTTTTTCTTTGGATAACGGTGTCATTTTTATCCCCACCTCCCTCTCCAGTCCGGAGCTGATGTGGGGACAGGCCTGGAAGCATTGCCTCGTGATGAAGGCGGACAGCCCTTGGCATATGATGATAATCGGTATGGAATATAGACACTCGCATGATGAAATAAATTAAACCCATTTTACAGATGGATTAACTCTGTGGTCCTGATTCTGTTGACTTCAGATCTCGTTCTCTCTCCTATTTTCCTGCATCCTGTTGTCTGTCAGTTATCAAGAGCACAGTTTTTGGCCGTGTTGCCTTCAACCCACCTGTTATTGTTTGGGGACCACTAGGACTTAGTGGCAGAAATAAAGGTCAAGGTCATGCCATCAGCAGTCCCCCAAATGCCACTGGCACGAAGCCATCTTCCTGTCTGCGTTGTCTGCGGCATCCGGCACCAGGAGCTCTCAGGAGCAAATCCGCAGGCAGTTAAATCAAGAGGAAGGCTCTCCCTCCTCTTCTCTCTGCTCTTGCTGCAGAGATGCACCGTGGCTTTCAGATGCTCGTGTCTTCTTTTCCTCCCAGTTGCCTTATTTGTTCCGATGTTTTCATCCCGAGCGTTTTCTCAGGTCCTCTGCCTCACCGTGCCCACGCGAGCACCGGGTAGCAGCTCGCGGCCCATCCGTCAGAGTGCGGCGCACGTCAGCTTTCTCAGGCACAGGAAATGATCGTGAGACCGTGTGCCCTGGGCTTCAGTGTAGGGTCAGAGATGAGGGGTCCACGTGCCCCCTCCCTCATTGTAGTCTTTTACTTCTCCACCTGGGGAAGACAGCGGACAGAGGAGAGGGGAAAGAGGGGTCTAGCTGGCATCATTAAAACGATGCTGTCTAGACTCCTGTGAGCGTTCCTCAGGTAAACTCTGCTGAGTTCTGCAGGTCATTAGACACAGCGTGAGTCAGGGATTGGCCGCCTAGAATTCTCTGGTCTGTGTTTATTATGCAGCACAAAGGTGTTGCGGCTAGAACGGCGCCTCCGATTTACCATGTCTGCTCAGTAGGTGAGATGAGTAGGGCTCCAAGCCACCGTGGGCACCGACTGCACCAAATTCTGGTGCTAACACAGGCGGTTTAGTCACAAGCAGGGAGTGGGAAGAAGCCGGGGTAGAGAGGAGTGACTCCCAGTTACGTGAGAGGTTTCCCCGGCCCACTCCCCAAACAGACAAATCATGCACATACAGACACAGCACAGCCTTTGCACGTGTGCTCGCACACGCAGTGTTTACAGCAGGCGCTCAAGACGTGCCCAGCGTCTTCGTGCCCTGACAGCCGGCACCGCGCGGCTTGTGGTTAACCGTAGGGTGGCCCCGTTTGTTGGTGCCTTTGTGCCTGACACATTCTGGTTCCTCGCATGGAACCTCCTTCCTCTTTCCCCCACGCAGCAGATCTGGCAGGCTCCTGCTGTTCCGTGCAGAGTCGGCTCAGGGGGCCCTTCCTCTGTGAAGCCTTCTCTGCCCCCACCCCACACACACTCAGGGGCTCGCTTCTAGTGCCACGCTGTGTGTGGCATCGTCACCATTCCTCGTTGTTCGGTGACGTTGCATCTGTTGCTCATGCACCTGTCTCGCCACTACACCTTGAGGGGTAGACCTCATCCTTTAGTCGTACGTAACAGACATTACGTATGGAAATGTGTCTGGCACATATAGACAGTTAGCAGATATTTATTGAATGCATGAATCATTTTGGGGGATGGAAGTATATGTGGACACTAAGAACTGATTGCTCTTGCAGAGTAAAATTTCTTGTGTTTGTCACTTATTATTATATTATTGTCTTTCTATCAAGAGCATGATCAAAACCTACTTTTAGTTGATACCACTCAACCTGTCTAATTCCTTTACTGGCAGAGGTGTTGAAATGGGGCCTGGCGTCTTATAGACTCACTCTGGTTCTCCCAGGAGAAGTCTCCATTCTCCGATGGAAGGGATTTAGTCCTTCTACGGATCTCCTGGAGTTGGAGGCTGGTCATAGACCTAGATTGAATCGGGGGCAGTTGGGCAGGATGAGCCGTTTGAATTGCTGACTACAAGAAAATTTGACCTGGTTGCAATGGTCAGTTTGTACTATAACATCGTAGCTAGTTCTTTTTCAGAATCCTCTAGAATGACATTGGCCATGGTGACCAAGGAAGTATAGCATTTTTTTTCTCCCTTAGCTAAATGTCAGAAGGCAAAAAGTCTTTTCTTACCCAGAAAAACATTTAGCTCCAACAGGGAAAAAAAAAAAGTCTTATGGCCATTAAAAAAAAGGCATTAAAATATAGCACCCTTTCCCCAATCTGTCCAGAACACTTTGTGAGCAAGCCCTCATCACACATGTAGGAGAGAGAGGTAGAGCATGTTCCGAACTAACATTTTAGTGCGTTATTCAAAATCCGGCCACATTGCAGCGTATGTGCATGCCTGTCTTTGGGCTCTGTTTCTAAAACAAGGAGAGTTGTGATGAAATCCGCAGCTGGTGAGCTGGCCTCCCGCCTGCCCAGTTTGGGCTCCGTCACGCCCCGGAGCAGCCAGCGAAGCTGCGGGAGCGCCGATGTGAGGTGCCTTTGGGCTGGGCAGAGGCCTGGGGGTCCTCCCCTTTCTCTGCAGCCAACACACCAGGGTCGACATGGAATTTGGGATCTGTGAGCATTCGCTGAGCCTGTGACCAGGAGGCACTCCTGGGACATAAAAGCAGGTAGGTAGGAGGCAGGTGGTATCTGGCTTCCAGCGACCCACGGGGGCCCCAGTGAAACAAAAAGGTTCCTTTGGTAAAAGTGGACCCGTTTCTCTCATTAAGCCTTCAAATCTTCGGGTTTCACCTGGCCAAAAACAGGCATCAGAGGTGGATTGTGGCCTGTGTACAGCGGCCTGCTTTGGTTGGACAGTGCCCATGTGGACATGAGCTTCCCTCTGACAGCCAGCAGCCTCCCCAGGCCAGAAGAGTGGATGGAACTGCCACCCATTTGCCTGACCCAGGATGCTGCGCCGGAGTGCAGAAGAGTCTGTCCCCAGGGGCTTATGCCCAGCCAGGGGAAAGGGGCGTGTGTGTGTACGAGAGAGAGAATCCTTAAATAGGTATAGGTGAGGGTAGGCAATCTTTGTTATCTTACTTCCTGTATTTGTGAATTTGCCTACTTGCTAAAAGGTATTTCTAACTCCTAAATCAATACTCAGACATGTGCAGAGTGACAAAAAATTCGAGTCGCCTGTTGCTGCTGTTCCCAGCTGAGGTTAAATACGGTGCTACTCTGCCTTCTTGTTTAGCTCTTGCGCTGTAAACAAGTATCCTTCTTGTGTTTGATTTAATGCCACATTTTTGCACATTTTCCTGCTTTTTATTGGTGGTGTTGCTGTTTAAGATGGCCCCAAGCGCGGTGCTGCAGTGCTGTGTGGTGTTCACAAGTGCAGGATGGCTGTGATGGGCCTGACGGAGAAAATATGTGTCTGATAAGCTTCGTTGGGGCAGGAGTGACAGCGCTGTGGGCTGGGAGCTCAATGTTAATGAATCAGTGATAGGCATTAAATAAGGTTTTTTAAATAGAAACACACAACAACAAGTTATGTATTGATCAGTTGAGGAAACTCTTGTGACTAGACGCTTGAAGGAACCTAACCCTACATTTCCCCTAGGAGCAATGGTTCTGTACTGACCAATTCATTGTTCATGATGACTTCGTAGAACATAACTGTAGTTTGAGTACCCCTTATCCAAAATACTTGGGACCAGAAGTGTTTGGGATTTCAGATTTTTTTTTGGATTTTAGAATATTTGCATTTTATACTTACTGGTTGAGCATCCTTAGTCCAAAAATCCAAAATTCGAAATGCTTGAATGAGCATTTCTTTGAGTGTCATGTTGACACTCAGTTTCAGATTTTGGATTAGGGTTGCTTAACCTCTGTCTTGAGTCGACTATACAGAGTGCTGAGGGGGAGAGAGTTTTATGTAGACTTACGAATCTATGATACCGTGTTTGCAGACATTTGGCTGAAGTCACGTGGAAAATTCTCTAGTGCACAGAATGTGCCTTCACACAGGCTGCCGTGCTGGGCTGGGAGGTGGGTATAGGAGATGAAGTTACTGCCATGAACCAAGGTACCATGGTCTGAGTGTTTGTGTCCCCTCAAAATTCACTTGTTGGAAGCCTAATCCCCAAGGTGATTAGGGGATGATTAGATCCTTGGGCTGGAGCCCATGAGGGGATTAGGGCCCTTGTAAGAGGAACCCTCAAGAGCTGCCTTCTTCCTTCCACCATCTGAGACACAGCTGAGATATGCCATTTATCAACCAGAAAGTGGTTTTAACTAGATCCAAATCTAGCAGCAGTACCTTGATCTGGGATTTCCAGCCTCCAGAACTGTGAGAAACGAACTTCTGTTGTTTGTAAGCCACCCAGTCCGTGGTATTCTGTTACAGCAGCACAAACACGAAGACGCAAGGCACCAGGGAAATGCAGCTGATGGATCTTGCGGTACAGTGCACTCATGAGAAGAGGGTGCACTCGTGACCTGTGTACTCTGGATCTGAACGGAGGCCGAGGGAATGGCCTCACATAGCCCCTGTTCCGGTTCTGGGTGCTGCCTGGGTCCTCCAGGTTCAGCTGTGGCTGAACCATGCCTCCATCCATGTGTATGCTGGAAATGACAGTGGGTGATGTGCTGGGGCAGGGAAACTGAGGCAGAAGGGTGGGGATTCCATTCCCTCCACCTTCTCATTCCCAGCAAAGAAATGGTAACGGAATTCATCCAAGGAACGAACGAATTCCGCAATGCCTGCCACTGCCAGGCACTGCACATTTGATCTCCTTTGAACTTGACAACAGCCCTCTAAGTTACCGTGGTCTCTGTTCTGCTGATGATGAGCAGGCACGGAGAGGTTGCTGAGTTGTCAGAGGACACAGAGGAAGGGATAGAATTTAGATTCGAGGCTAGGTTAACAAAAGATACAATTATGTTTAGTTGGTGGCTGGCTGGAAAAGCTGTCGGAACCGCATGAAGAATGGGTGTTGAAACTGGGGTTTTGTCTGGGTGTCTAAAATAAGGGTGCCTTTAGGGAAATGAAGAAGTTGGGTGAGTGATTGCAAGGGTGGGGGGTGTGAATTAAGGCTGCACTTCTGAACCCAGGGTGATTTTGTGCCTCAGGACATTTGGCAATGTCAGGATTCATTTTTGGTTGTTGGTTGTCACGACGACGGGGTCGCGGGGGTACTGCTGCTGGCATCTGGTGGGGAGAGGCCAGGGTGCTGCTTAGCATCCGTCAGTATGCACACGGTATAGGCACCCGCGACAAAGACTCATCCAACCCATCCTGTCCTCAATGCCAAGGCTGAGAATACTTGATGAAGATGAAAGGATATTCTTGAAGGCGTCGTGTTTGTTGGCTGTCCTGGGTCAGAGCCCGAGACCACAGAGTGTCCGAGACCACAGAGTGAGTGCCGGTGGACCATCCAGAGGGAGAATGCAGTGTTGTGACTGCAGTGAGTAATGTTTTCCTTTTGGGTTTGCAGTTACATTTCCTCTGCTAAAAAATTATGAACTATATCCAGAAACTTCAGTAAAGGTATTTCCTTCCCGCCTGTCCTCATGGTGTGATGAAGCCAATTGTCCCTATTTTGCATCAAGATGAAGAGAATTCCTCCCTCACAACAGCAAACCTGGCTGTCGCTAGACATCCTTTGCTGAGGTCTGGGCCCCCGGGAGCCTGGCTGCCTGGGTTCCCATCCCAGCCTCCCGGCTTCCTGGCCGTGCATTCTTGGGCCATTAAGTTAATTTTGTGTAGCACAGTTCCACAGTTTCCTGTCTGTAAGATGAGTGGCATAACTGTTCCTACATCGTAGGTGTTTTATGAGATTACATGATGGAGTGCAAATAAAGTGCCTGGAGTGGTGCCTGGGATATAGTAAATTCTCAGCCTTAGCTAGTGTTATTCTCTCCCTACCGTTTGGGGGAGGCCGTGGAAAAGAGCGTCGAGAGAGTGCCGTGTTCTGGGGCTGAGCCTGTGAACTGGCAGCCAGCTAAGCTGCAGTTGGCTGGCAGGTGTGCGTTTTTAAGAAACTGAATTTGAATGCCTTTGCACGGGACTGGCATGATCCATAGTCCATCCTCCACTGCACCCCCTTGTCCCAAGCCTGTCCCGCTTCACACATCCAGTGTCCCCTGCTCTTGGCTGGACACAAGGGTAGGGGACACTGGAAGTTATGTTAAGCAAAGAGAAGATACAGGCGAAACTGTTTGCAGGATTAGCCACCAACTGAGCTAGCTGTCACAGCACATACTTGGGTACAAGCTCTGTTTATAGAGCAGCTGTGTATTTCAAATCTGGATTAAGCATAGGAAGCCACTGATGATCAGTTTCTGTGGCAGCAGGTTCTAGGGCCAGGAGAGCCCCTGCCGGCTTCTGTATCTGGGTGGCGGCTGCCTGTCTGCTCCTACATCCAGCCCTGCTCTTGGCCTTTCACACCAGCCTCTGCGGTGACAGCACAGCCGCTGCTTCCCTTCCCCCCTCTGCTGACGGATTCCCTCACACCCGCCAAGTGGTGGGTGCTCTGAGCAGGAGAAGCAGCCTTCCCCGATACACGCCGGCCTGAGGAGCCAGGCTAGTAGCGCAGCAAGGAAAGCCCGGGGCCCCGGAGGCCGGACACCTGGCTGAGTTGGGACCTTGAGCCCTGCAGCCTCCCTCTTCCTCATCTGTAACCCCCGGGGCCTGTGTGGCTTGCAGCGCCTCACGTGATTATGGGTTGCCAGAGAGAGGCAATGTGTGTAGAGGTGCCTTACAATTTTTTACTGTTAAATACTCTGCAAATGATGGGCTTTCAACATAGTTAATTCAATCAGCGATGCTGCCTTATTTCTTGAAGTATAGCCCAGCGTCCGTAGCCTAGGCCAGAAGGCAGGAATGGGGTTCTGTCGATTGTGGAGAGGGTCCCAGACTGCACTGGGAAGGGGCGGATGGAAGCGAAGGATCTCCATCCACAGAATGTTTAGAGGCATTGGTACCAAAAAAAAAGAAAAAAAGACTGAAAAATAACTTTTTTATTGACTACATGTCGAAATGACATTTCAGGTATTTTAGATTAAGTAAAATGTATTATTAAAATTAATCTCACCTGTTTCTTTCTATTTGTTTTAATGTGGCTACTTTTTTTTTAATGTAGTAGAAAATTTACAGCACATTTTAATGTGGACCGGCTGCATCTCAAGTTCTCAGTGGACACCTGCGGCTAAGGGCTACCATATTGGACAGCACAGCTGTAGCCATGTGTACCAGTTGCTTCTAGAATGTGCCATGGGCCCTTGAGACTTTTTGCTCATTCTGTTCTTCCTTCTCCTTGAGTAGACTTAGCTTCAGCTGCTTTACTTGGATACTTCCTGTTCACCCTTCAGTGCTAGGTCTGGCATCAAATTCTTCTAGAAGAGTTTTCTGACCCTGTAGTCTGGGATGGGGCCTCTCCTTCCACAGCCCCTGACTGTTGGCACATCCCTGGCGTGTAGGATAGAGGACAGGAGCAGTGGAGAGAGTACTTGAAAGGGTGGTTCCACGGGACCTGTGTGGCAGGATTGCTCTCGTCCTATTGGTGTAGTTCTCAGATTGAAAAGTTTGGGGGAACTCTGTAAACATTCCGTCCTCCTCTAGACAGCTTCAGTGTGACTACAGGAAAGTTATGAATGGGAATACAAGCGCACATTTGCAGGAACTTACTTTCTACTCCAAATCTGTAGGATCACCTTTTTGTGTGAGTGGCCGTCACTTACAAGCAGTGGTCTTTCTCTGTGTTGGTAGCTTAATAGAATTTTGGGTCTCTGTGACTTTAAATGTGCTTATTTTTAGCTGTATCTGATGACATGATTTGGCAGATATTGGACCCAGAATTTCCGATGGAAAAAACAAATTCCACATGAATTTTGTTTTGCCCTTTATTGTGCAGTGGAAAAATGAAATGAAGTGGGAGACATAAGAAAATACTATTCTTCTGTGTCATAGTGGCAGACTGACAAATGACTGGAATTGGCCATTGTCGCCTTAACAACCCCCGACCAGGGTTTGAGTTCCATTGGCTGTAAGGCTTTCGCCAAATCGCCCAAGTTTCGTGTCTCAATTTCCCTGTCTGCCAACCGGGCATAAATGACCATCTGATAGTGTTATCGTAAACAGGGAAAAAGAGATGACGCATCTAGCAGTTAGAATCTGTTAATATCCAGCTGGTCAAGTTTGTATTATTCTTTACTTTTTAGTTATTCAGTTATAGTTTTTCTCAATGATTCTTTATGCTTTTTTTAAATCTCGTTGATTAGCCAAGGACTGACAAAGGGAGCGTTAAACTCACCCATATGATGTCCTCATCAGTGTCTCTTTGTTCTAATTTTCAGATGCTGTTTGTTTTATAAAACATTTATTCTTAACAGTGTATCTTAAATATATAAATGACCTTGTTTACTCCTATTACCTCTTCTTTTCTTTTTAAAAGTCCGATTTATTGAGGTGTATTACATGTGATAAAGTTTTCTCTTTTAAAAGTGTACGATTTGATGAGTTTTGACAAACATACATAGTTGTGTAAGCACCAAAATGGGGAGTTGATCTATTGCTATAAAGTTAAGGTTTTGCAAGATGAATTAATCCCAGAGATCTGCTGTACATCACAGTGTCTATGGTCAGCGATACTATATTATGCACTTAGAAATTTAAGAGGGTAGATTTCATGTTGTGTTTTTACCCCAATAAAATAAACAGAAGTGTAGGGATATGAGGAAAGTTTTGGCAGTAATGAATATACCTGTCACCTTGGTGGTGGTGATGGTTTCATAGGTGTATGCGTGTGTCCAAACCCATCAGATCGTGTCTGTTAAACATGTGCAGGGTTTCCCTTAAAGTTCCCCTGCACCTCTTCTCAGTCGGTCCTGTGCCCTCTCCCAGGCCCTGGCAGTCACTGCTCTGATTTCCGTGCCTACAGACCTGCCTTTTCTAGAATGTCATGGAAATGGAATCCCACAGGATGTAGCGTTTTATGTCTGGCTGCTTCCTCGCTGCTTAGGGCTGTTGAGATGCAGTCGTGTTGGAACCTTGATCAGTAGTTTGTTCCTTTACTGAATAGTATTATGTTGTACGATGTACCACGATGTCTTTATCCATTGACCAGTTGGCGGACGTTGGGTTCTTTCCAGTGCTTGGCGAGTGAGCAGTGCTGTTAGGAGCCCTTGGGCACCACTCTGTTTTCATTTCTCTTGGGTAAATACCGAGGAGCAGGATCGCTGGCTCGAACAGCGTCAGTTAATGCTTTTTAATTTGATTTTCCTTCATTTTAATATTGTTTTCATTTCTCTTACATTGCCTGATATTTCTGTCCATTCTTTATGCTTCGTGTACTTTATAGCTTTTTCTTAAAATGTGCTTTGTCAAGCAGCATATATAATTGGTCTGTGGTTTGTTTATTTTTAACCCATTCTGAGTCTTGGGATGTTAGTAAAATTTCCAGTTGTTCGACCTTCATTTTTCCTTATGTTTGAAATTTTATGTTTTGTGTTTCCTTGCTGTTTATGTGTTTCATCATTCTCAATATTAATTATGCTACGATTTGGAAGACAGACAACTTTTAATTCCAGCACTGCTTTTCATTCTGTCGCAAACCTGTATTTCTGTAATCGTTAAAGACGAGAATTGAAAAAGATAGGAGTAAACTTACTCCCCTTTGACAAAATAAATTCATTGTACTTTTCTTCCTTTTTCTCTATTCTGCCTCCTGCCAATTTCTAAATTGTTTAGATAATCTAAGGTTATAGAATCTGTAACTCTCTATAGACTAAGGTTATTATTGCATAATTTTTTCCATAAATATTTCTTCAAGCCTGGGTTTTTGCTTTTATGTTCAATTTTTAAACTATATTTTTAACGGCTAATTGTGTTTGATTCTTTAGATTTAGATGACGTCATTGCTCTCTTGCCCCTCCTTGTTTATTGGGACTTGCCCATTCTCGAATTCTGGACTTCAGCTATCAGGTAGCTGGCGTATGTCTTTCAAGAGTTTGCTCAGTAAAGGCACGCGGGTGCTATATTAATATGGGTTCTAAAGTACCTGAGAAGGTTTTTGTGTTTCTTCACGCCTCGATGGTAAATTGCCCAGTAGAAAACAATCATCCCCTCCTCTGACTACGCAGCTCTTGTCTCCTAGTGGTCAGATCAGCCCGTTCTCTGCTCAGATGTCAGGCTTTCCTTGCTGGCTCCCTCATGAGGATGGTTTCTGTGGCTCTGAGTATGTCTAGGTGAGGGGGCTCATTCATTCGTTTTCCTAGGAAGTTGATGATTCACTTGCTCTAGATCTCTTGTGCCCAGGGAGGAGGCGCGCAAGGTGAATCTCTCAGCCTCCTCTCGCCTCTCTCCCCAGCACACATCAGCCCAGGACTTCCTTCTCCGCCTCTGCAATCCTCTCTTTGCCCTTCCAGTCCAGCCCTTGAACAGCCGTCTG
Source organism: Lepilemur ruficaudatus (assembly GCA_963574885.1). NCBI lineage: Eukaryota > Metazoa > Chordata > Mammalia > Primates > Lepilemuridae > Lepilemur > Lepilemur ruficaudatus. The sequence continues at coordinate 5,531 of CAUYRT010105303.1, read as the reverse complement.
CTCTTTCTGCCTCTGCCCCTCTGCCCCTTGACACCTGAGTCACCCGCAGTGTGAAAATGCTTCCCTGTGTCACTGGGGTCCTGGACCCTAAACCCAGCGGGCCCTTTGCCGTCCTCCTGTGGCTTTGCTAGTTGGCAACAGCAGGTGGGGTTTCTGATGCTCACTTTGTGGAATTCTCCCCTCCCTTGGCATTTCTGATAGAATTTCTCCCCTTTTTTTCTCTAGCTCCCCTTAAGCAGTTTCTTCTAAGTCTTCCTCCAGGGCTCCTCTTCCTGGCACCATCCCTCAGATACTTCCGCTCCCAGCCACCTCTGGGTTTCATCTTTAGCCACCTGCCCCTCTCGCTGTCCACTCTCCCTCTGGGTGATCTCTTCTGTTCCCTTAGCCTCAGTCATCGCCCCTTCACTTCTCTGCTTCAGCCTGGCCTCTTCCAAGGGACCTTCCGTGGCCACCTCCACACTTGATCAGAGTCCTCTTCCTTGTGCTTGCTTAGCAGTCGCTCACGGGCTGCCTGTCACTTCTTCTTCCTAAGATTAGGGTCTTAATAGTACCTGCCTCGTAGTGTTGTGAGGATTAAATGAGGGACTACACACAAAGTGTTTACAACAGTGCCTGGTGCATAGCAAGCAGTCAATCAAACCTGGTTGTAAGTAATATTAATGTTACTTGTATTATTACTGATATGTTTCTTCTTTTCCAGACTTTAATTACTGGGGGCATAAACCATATCTTATTACTTTTTAAATGTGTCTTCGTACTGCCCCATCACAGTGTGTCTGAAGTATAACAGAAGCTCAGAAATGCTTGTTAAAAATTCATGAATGGGTCTATTCCCAAAAGTATTGAAGACAGGCATTCAAGCAAAAACTGTACAAGAATGTTCATAGGGGTGCTCTTCGTGATTGTCCAAAGGGAGAAAGCACCATAATGTCTATCAACAGATGATCCGATAAGCAAAATGGTTTACCTGTACAATGAGGTGTCAGTCAGCTATAAAAAGGAATGAAGTACCGATACGTACAGCAACATGGATGAACCTTGAAAATATTAGATTCCTTGAAAAAAGGCAGTTACAAAAGAGCACACACCCTATGATGCCATTTATGTGAAATGTCCAGAATAGGCAAATCCATAGACAGAAGGCAGATTAGCGGTTTCTGGTCTGGGGAGACAGGGTGGGGAGTGACTGCTTAATGGATATGGGGCTTTCTTACAGCGATGAAAATGTTCTGGAATTAGGTAGTGGTGATAGTTGGGCAGCGTTGCGAGTGTACTAAAATGTCGCTGATGGTAAATTTTTGTTACGTGTATTTACCACGATTTTAAAAAATTGAATAATTGAATGGGTGGGTGGATAAATGGATTCATGCAAAGAGGGGTACTGCCTCAGTTTTTTGTCAGTGACATGGGACCAGCGATCAACTCCTGGTTGTCACCCTGGGAGGGGCCACTGCCTCCCTGAGTTATGATGACCCCGGCACTTCAGCCTCAAGGTGCTGCCCACCTTGCCAGATCCCCAGATTTTATTGAGAGAAGTAAAGGAGCGTCCAAGGATGTTGTGACATGTTCCGTGTTGTCAACAACACCTATAGAGGTGACACCTCCTGGCAGCCTCGGAAAAAGCCAGTTAGCGTGGTAAGTTTTGAGCTATTAGGGAAGAAGGAAAAAAATGTTGGATGTACCCTGGGAAAATGGAGTCCTGAGCCATCTCAAGAAAGATGGATCTGAGGAAGATCTTTTGCAAGCAAACCTTGTTAAAAATACTTTTTAATGGTTGAGGTTAAAAATTTATCTTCTGAATGATCCTCCCCCATAAACTCTAAAGTCCTTGGGGACAAAGGCTTGGCTGTCTTGTTCATTGTTGCCTCCCTGAACCTTGCATGGGGCCAGGCGCAGAGTGGGCACTCGGTAGACATTGAAAGTTGATACTGCATATCAAAATATTAATTATTGACATAGCTATGGAAGCAGATAATTTCCTCAACAAATGAATGTCACCTTGTGCTTCTTGCTTAATTTCTCCTGTCACCCACTGCTGGGCAGTTTTTCAGATTTGTGAGGTACATCAGGACTAGAAAGCGTGCCGCGTGGTGGAGGTCATCGGTCAACGGTGAAACGTAGAGCAGTTACTTGCGGGATTTTCTGGTCTGTAAATGACGGACAGTCCCGCAGCAGCCTGCCCTCTCACTGCTGTTTGTGAAGGGGGATTATTTCAGATTCAGATATTCCCAGTCTTTTAATTCTTTCCTTCCTCAGTGAACTAAGCTCTTTTATTCTTCAGTGAAAATGGCACTGTGCGTAAGAGTCTGGCGCCCACACAAGGAGGAAGCTTTCTGCGAGCATGTGGCCTTTTAGAATGAAGGCAGTGATCTTTAGAGTTCTTAATTACCCAAACCACCAGCTCGTCTAAGCCCTGGCCCGTCCTCCAAAGAGGAGCGGAGGATTTGGATGTCACTGTGAGCCGTGGCATCTGTTCCACATTCAGGGCTCAGAGTATGGGAATGTGTTACTTCTCTCCCCCTCAGGGGAAAGTAATTTTTTTTTTCTGTTCCCACTATAAAAATTGTATGTGCTTTAGAATTTTTCCATTGGAGCCTATTTAATAATTACTCAGGTTTGCCCTTTGATAGTAAATATAGTCTAATGATTCTAGTTTCATAGACCAAAATAAACTCTCACATTATGAATGGATTCATAAATGAAAGCTATACCTAGGAATAGGAGTCTCACAGAGATTCAAACATTCCACAAATCAGCATCGTCTAGTTGAGGGGTCGGCAAACTATGGCCCGTAGGCCAAAGCCCATTAACTGTCTGGCCCTTTACAGAAAGAATTTGCCAACCTCTGGTCTGGTTCAACACTTAGAATCAGCTTCTGCCCCCAGCTCTACCCCATCTTGGCCTGTGGTCCGTTGCTGGTTACCAAAATTGGTTTGCCGTTCTCCAGTCTCTTTACCTGGACTCGTTATCATTTATGACTGGGGACGTGCTGTTTAACCTCCCTGAGATGTAGGTTCCTCATCTGCAAAAAGTGGGCATTCTACCGTTTCCAGCGTTAAGCATTTCGTCAAGTGAGTTTATACAGGTTGAGTATCCTTCATCTGAAATGTTTGGGCCCAGAAATGTTTCTGATTTCGTATTTTTTTCAGATCTTGGAATACTTGCACATATGCATAATGAGATATCTTGATGTTTTATATGCGCCTTATGCATATGGCCTAAAGGTAATCTTATACAATATTTTTAATAATTTTGTACATGAAGCAAAGTTTTGATGGCAATTTTGACCGAAACCTGTTCCATGAGGGCAGGCATAGAATTTTCCATTTGTGGTGTCGTGTCAGCCCTCAAAGTTTTGGATTTCAGAGCATTTTGGATTTCAGATTAAGGATGGTCAACCTGTGTACATCAGCTAGGATGATGTCTGGCAGCTAGCGGGCCCGCAATCTGTATTTCCCTTTCTTCTCTCTCCCACGTCTCCAAAGATATGACCATTTATCCGTGAAAAAGGTATTAAATGGCATTATAGTGCTGTAGTAAATTTTCTCTCAGTCATCCTGGGTTTTAAATCACTGTTCTGCCACTTACTAGCTGTGTGACCTTGAGCAAGATGCTGAGTCTCATTAAACCACCTCTAACATAGGAATGATAGTACCTACGTCCTAGTACCATTCTGACTCTTCAGTGAGTGATGCGTGTCAAGCACTTACCATAAAGCCTCACACCCAGTTATATACTAATTAAATGGTAGCGTCTATTACTTTCACCATTAGTGTTATTAACATCTTAGGGTCCAAACTACTGGTAAGGATCATGACATTCATCAGCCCTCCCAGTTAGCCAAACCTCTCCCCCTGAGCTCCACTGAAGCAAGCGGAGGAAACATGTCTGCGTGGGGAAAACACATTCAGAGTTTCACTTTCTACACATGGTGCCCTAAAACCATTCCAAAAGGAGAAGCATCTGGGAGGAAGGATTTGTGCATTTTTTCTAGACCTGCTGCAGGATTTCCTTCAGACACCGTAGCCGCACTGTGTGACTGCAGCCCCATTCTCAGTTCCCCGGGGCTGGTGTGGGGAGAGGACATGTTGCTCAGGGGCAACTGCCCAAGAGACATTCACGTGTTTGTTTGTTTGCTCCTTCGTTCACGGAACATTTATTTTACTCCACTGGGTGCAGAGATAGCACGGAAGATCTAGCCCTGCTGTGAAGGGGCTTTTACCGACTTGGGTCCCAATTTTGAGGACATACTGGAGAGGCAAGAGGTTGGGAGCTGGAAAACCTGAGGGCTTTAAAGTAATCTGAGCAAAAGGCGGTGAGCGGACTCCGAGGGTCACGCAGGGGAGGAGGGAGTGCTGGGCTGGGCAGGGGCGAAGCTCTAGTCGGTGTGAAGTTTCTAAGCTCATTCCTGTTCTGAATGGGGCCTTTCAAAACATAACTCCTTGACTATAAATCCCTTTTACTTGAGGGATCATTCCACAAGAGGTCCAGCCCTGGCTGGCTTTGCAGTTTTTCTCCTTACACGCCGCAGCCGCTGTTGGGCCCGGAGCAGGCCGGCTGTGCTGGATTGAATGTGTGCCCCGGTGCCCCTTGGACAAACACCACCCTGGGATCGACTGCTTTTCTGTTTGCACACGGGCTGAGCAAAGGCAGCTGGCTTCCTTTTCCCAGGCCTGGGAAAGATGACGGTGCATGGCGACCCTAAAGAAGGAGGCGCCTCCCTTGCCCTCGGGTCCAGGTGACTACTTCCTGCGCAGAAACTGACGCGGCCCTTCATGGAACAGTGGGTCCCACTGGGGTGGGAGCGCCCGGCAGCTGTGCCTTTCTTGTCAAACGCTGGCTTGGGAGGGCCAAAAATAGACTCGAATGGGTGCAGGAAGTGGTGTGAGCCGGTTGCCTCCCCCTTAGGGAGAGTGAGCCACATTCCTTAGAGTGACAGGCGGCCTGGGAGGATAGAGACCAGGGCAGGGGCTATGGATGATTCAGATGCCTGACCTCCCTCTCCCACCAGCCAGCGCTCCTTCCCCTCCCAGCTGCGCCTCCCTTTCCTCCCCTCTCCTCTGTGCACACTTCTTCCTGCTCAGAAAGCTCCGTGGAACGCCATCGCCAGGCAAAGAACAGCATAGACTCAGCCTGGGACGCCCCTCGGAGTCCTCCTGGGTCTTTTCCCTTCTCTCTTTGGACTCCACCTCATGCCCTTTACGTTCCTGCCAAGCCAGACTCCAACTTGACCTTCTCCCAAACTGCTCATGCTTTCCTCCCTCGTGACTCTTTCCTCTGGCTCCTGCACCTTGTGGGGTGCTTCCTACCTGTGGACGTTTTGCAGGTCCTTCAAAAGCCAGCCCACATTATGTGAGGCAGTCGTCATAGTGTTTATTACCCAAACTAGGACTCTCTTGGAACAGATTGCACAGACCAGAGCTGCCTTTGGGCCATGAGGGCATGGGGGCGCCTTATCCACAGAGCCTTTACAGAGTGGATTAGATCCCTTCTCTGGCTCCCTCAGTTCTTTCTTGGTGAAACCGCTGTAA
>CAUYRT010105300.1:0-46891 GCA_963574885.1 Lepilemur ruficaudatus | reverse complement strand
TTTGAATGTAACAAGATAAGTCAACTTGAGTGGTAATATATTTTGGGAAATCAGCTCACTACAAATTGTGACTGTAAACATTGTACTGTAAATGTTTTGTAGTTTTCCCCCAATAAAATTTTCGGAAGAAAAAAAAATATTTTCAATTACAGGTAAAAATAGTCTACTCCAAAATAAGTATTAATATATTTTGGATGATATCCAATTAACCACAGCCCTTGGACTAAGATGACTGTGACCTGGTTATTTATTGGCTTGTTGACCCAGGATAGACAAGAGGGAAAAGCTGTTACGTTTTTCCTTTCCCACAGTCAGAACTGAATCATTGATCCCAGAAGAAAGGGACCACCTTAGTGCTGCAGAAAACTAGGAAATGTGAGAAGTTATGGGATCATTTTTAGCTTGATCTCCTCACTTGCCCCTTAAACAAGCTTTGTAAGCTACTCATAACTATATTTAGTTTTCCAAAATCCTTAGGCCATTATGTCTTTGTCATATCGTGTCCTCTGCTAGGAGTGGCTGACTCAGGTTTTTCTTCTAACTCTGAGTCATCAAAGTTGCAAAACTCTATTCCAGCAATACCCCTTCTCTAAACTTATTTTAACTTCCCAGTTCCATGTTCTAACAAAGCACAGTAGGCAGCACTTATCTACCATGTATGTGTCTGTTTGCTCCACTAGAATGCTAGCTTCTGGACAGCAGCCAGCTGTATGAATTATTTAACTCTTTATAACCCATTCCTCGACATGACGTGCACTCAATAAATATTTGCTGAGTGAATGAATTGTTGATGAGTGAATGGGTGAATGCCATAGAACCATGACTTTATTTAAATATTATATTTATAGGGAATATTATTCAGTATGTTCACTGGAATATATGGAACCGTTGTGTGCCAGGCACACTGTTCCTTGCATTATATCTGTGATAACTCATTTACAGTGCATGAAAGTCCTATAAAATACTGCTATTACCCCACTTTACATATGGGAAACTGAGGCCCAGTGTCACAAAGCCTGTTAGTGGTACAGCCAAGCATGCAAATCCAGACACTCTAGCTCCAAACCCAGTAAACAATACCACCATACTGTAAAATCCGAATGACCAATGAAGAAAACAAATGGAAAACAAAATTCCTCCTTCCTTTACTTGCTTATGCCTAATGGCTGCTCTTTTTAGCTCACGTAGAAAATAAAGCAATAACATGTTTCGGTATTTATTGTAGCATTAGTAATTTCAGCTAGTAAATTTGCTTTGGAAGCCTTAGTGTTTAAATATTAATCAGAGCAATAGACCCTTCCAAGTAAGTGATGTCAGAAAAAGATCAACATTAGTTAGTTTTTTACTTGCTGACAAGTTAAAAATAAGGTTATAGTAGCTTTCTTACCTCCTGGAAATATGTTCTAAGCCCATCATGGGGTACGAAAGAAAATTTTGGCACTGAACTTTAAAGCAGAGATATATAAAACTCAATAAGTAAATGAAAAGGTGACTATCTTCTTTATTAAACATTTACAAAAAAGAATAATTATGTAATCCCACAATTGTTTTTAAATAAAAATAATTTTCCCTGTGTTTAGACAAATGTATTTAATGCATACAACTCAGTAAAGTGATCTTCATAAAAATGTTCTTTTATTTCCTTTTCTGAGACTTGTAATATATTACAAAATAACTTATAAAGACCAAAAAGCCTTTATTAAATTGTGGAAAGTTTAAAATTTTCACATGTATTAAAGAAATAGTTTTAAACATACAAATGTGCAGTGATTCACTTGTACTTTTTCACCAGTAACAACAGGATTTACAAAGACAGTATTTTGTAGCATAATTTACTAGTTATAACATTTGGAGTATTTTGAATCAGTTACTTATCTTGTCCATGACTCCTTTTCTAATCTGTAAACCTGAGGTAATGATATGACTTACTTACTTCATGAAATTAAAATATTTAGAACAATGTCCATCAAGAGAAAGAGTTCAATAAATTGCTGCTATTGTTATTATTAGCTTCAAGCAAGGTAGTCACATATATTGACATGCATTTTAAAGAATGACATATATCTTCTTTTAATATGTCATATTGTATGACTACGGGCATGTATTAGTCTGCTCTGGGTGCCATAACAATACCAGTGACTGGGTGTCATAAACAACAGAAATGTATTTTCTCACAGTGCTGGAGGCTGGAAGTCCAATATTAGGGTGCAAGCAGGGTTGGTTTCTGGTGAGGCTTCTCTTCCTGGCTCATAGTCTTCACAGAACCTTTCCTCTGTGTGAGCGCACTTCCGGTGTCTCTTCCTCTTCTTATAATGACATCAGCCCTGTTGGATTAAGGCTCCATTTTTATGACTTCATTTGATCTTTGTTACCTTCTTTAAAACCTTATCTCCAAATATAGTCACACTGTGGTTTAGGGTTGCAACATATATACATATACATATATCTTGGGCAGACACAATTCATAACAAGGTAGACCATCATTTGGGGAAGTCCTAAAAGTGTAAATTTGAAGCCCTTTAAATCAAGCCTGGGTCAAATTACCCTCCTACTCACCCCACTGGAGGGTTTTAAAAGGTCATCTGATTTCCTTTTTAAATAAATGACTTCAGCTCCTGTTTGGAGTTCCACTCATTAGTGTGCTTTCCTTCCTCTAGCACTGTATCCACAGAAACTGACATGGTGCTTTCTATGGATTTTATTTTTTGCAGGGGTGGTGGGAGCTCAGTCACTACTTGACACCAGGAAATAAGGGATTCAGAAACCAGACGAATAGGGAACAGTGGGACATTTGTCTGGGCACGCCATCAGCCTCAAGCACGTCAAGAATGTTGTAGGAATGGCTTTGCCATCAGATGAATGGTTCTAGCTCCACATGTCAGTCCTTCATTTGGGTAAGTGTGAAATTCCTAAGGTTTTAAAAATAACAGAATGAGGTAATAGACTCTCGTTCTAACAAATTGAATCTCACCCACAATTATAATAAATAAAATGTGTATAATGATGACATTTTAAATTGAGACCGAAGTGTCTTCAACCAGAAAGCAGTAATGACTAATTTCACATTGTGCAGAATAACTCATTTGTCAGTGAAAAACCTAACTCCCATGCTTAGATTCCCATCTTCTTCTTTATGATAACTGCCCAGAGTCTCTGTTTAGTTATGATGCCAATCTGTTATTCCACGTAATATTAACAACTCATCACATGACATAAACGGTGAGCTAATTTTCTGAACGTGCAAGTAAGTACTGAATTACGGCTAAGACCTTATAATAATGCACTTCAGAAAACTTCCCTTTGCAGGTCTGCTAATATTCAAAACAATTCCCACCATCCCCAAGTGTTTGTGTAAAACCTCTAATGAAATTATCATTTTATTTTACGTAATATTGGTAGAGATTCTATTTTTAAGTATTATTATTGTCTAGATAAACTAATTTATTGGCCTTAACAGTATCTTACAGCCACTAGTTCTTCAAGTAAATTAGATATAACGTTAATTGTTATCTACAGGAAGTCCCTGGTTGTTTGCATTTTCATAAATACTGAAATAGAGCTCTATTAAAACAATACCTTTTGGTCAACATTATGAAGACAAAGTAAAGCTATCCAAGATGGAGCTAGTAGCTAGTAATAGGCAAATATTACTGTATAGAAATCTAATTAATGCAGATACAGTGCTTGGGCATTATTATTGGTTGCTGGTTTTTAACAGTTCTTACAGCCTGGCTATTCAAAATATGGGTCCTCTGTTTTTCCTTCCTTTTCCAGACCAGACAGACCCAAGTAAGTAGCAGACGAGTAATGCCAGAAAGAATCGGCCAGTGCACTTCTGACAAGTGGGCTTTGTGGCTGAGCCCTGGGGAGGGTGAACCCGCATTTGTCTCCAAGGAAAGAGGAGTAGGCCACAGGGGGAGGAACTGTGTGTGAGAAAATTAAGACAAATGCTAGTGTGAATTTTTGCTTATGTGTGGCTTGGTCTGTCACTGTGGGGTCCTAGTTGTTCTCTTTGGCTCACATATAAATGACAACAAACCCAGCGGTGACTATACACTTCTGTGGATGGTAGTGGTGAGCTTTCTGGTTCTCTGTGCCTTTCAGCTCCTCCACCCAATAACTGGGCCTTTCTTCCAGCCTCAACCTTAAAGTTACCTTTTCCAAGAAATCACCACTCACTTTCCCAGCATTTGGAATCAGTGCTTTGTGATACAATAAACAGGAAATTATAATATACTTTATGATGATCTTTGGGAAAAAAGAAATAAAAGGATGACCAAGAAGAGGGATTGTCTGGCTTTGTAGAGCCATCACCAGTTACCAGTTGTTAGAGGATGACTCAGCTGTCTGGCTCTATGTACCTTTCAGACAGATTTAGGTGAAGTGGAGACAGATTCAACAGTAACGCTTATTCACACATAGGCATGCCTGGATCAGCCACGTCCCAACAGCACAAAGGAAGGGCAAATATCCAGGACTGCATCGGGCAAATCCTATTTCTCCTGTGGAAATGCCATCATCAATTTAAACTGTCTACAAAAAGCTAAGATGGTCTAGTTCTATTTTAAGCATGTATTTCTATGTACTTCTTCACACATTCATTATGTGTCTATTTCATTCATTTACTAAATGCCTACCATGGGACAGGTGTCAAGCAAGGCATTTAATGATGATTTAAGAACATGTATACTCATTTTGCAGGTGAATAAATAGAGGCCTACAAACCTTAAAGGGCTTTCTCCAAGTCACATTGTTATTAACATCTTATGCTCGAGAAGAGACTAGACTTAGTACGTGTTTGTATATTTCCCACAAAATTCTTACCTAGATTTCTTTTTTCATTTTGATTTTATATAATCTATAAATAGTCAAGAATATTGAGTGCCTTGCACGGCTAGGTACCATTCATGCAGGTGAATGAGACTGAGAATAACAAGCTGAGAGTAACAGGGCGGAGGAATGGAAGCCAACTGAGTCTGTGATGACTTCATTGTGTCTTGAGTCCATCCTGGAGACATGAATTTCCAGTCTCCTGTCATGCAAGATAATTACATGCTTTTATTGTTTATTTAAAAAAATAAGTTGACATTTTCTTATTTGCAACAAAAAATTCCTAACTTACAGACTAAAATCATACAGATAGCCCAATGACAGGAAAAAGTAAAATGAAATTTTTTTTTAAAGCCTTCTAAAAAAATCTCATGCTGAACATATTTTAGTTTGTACAAATCACTTTACAACGGGATTTCAAGTGCTGTAGAGGAACAATGGTGGATGTGTTATGGGCTGCAGATTCTTGAGATCAAGTAATGAGGGCTATCGTGGGAGAGCAGCACATGATATGACTGTCTTAGGTTTCTAGCTTCCCACTGTGAGAGAAGTGGTGCACAATGAAATTCTGTTGCATTTTTCATATCAGAAACACTTTGTAGACATTTGATTTCAAGGATACCAGTAGTTACTCATAAATATTAGATTTGCTCCATAAAGAGTTTTCATAGGATGCAAAATAAGATGTGACATTATCAACTCATCTATTGCCACTAATGGGAGCTAACATTTGCTAAGCAATTACTGTTTTCCCTGTGCTGTGCTTTTTGTGTCTTATTCTATTAGAGCCTTACACGCTTGTAAGATATGACTCTTATCATCTCCTTTTTATATATGAAACACTTGGAGTAGTGAAACAATTTGTCTAATGCCTTTAAACTAATAAGCAGAATAACCAGGATCTGGACATGGGTGGGATGACTTAATCTCTATGCTCTGTTGTCCATTAAAACTATCCTCTGACTTATAAGCACTTTATATTACTTGGACACCAAATAGACAGTTTTTCTGATGATCGGTGGCTGTCTATTTTCACGTAGATATGTAGAACTTGAAGATCTGGGTGAAGAACACCTTGATCATGATTGGGATGAGAGATAGAGTGGAGGTAGAAGCAATTATGTGGAATAGCTGAATTTGTGTTTCAGTCTCTACCCAATACGCTATCAGGAGCAGAGGTGAGAGCTTGGGTTAAAGGAATTGGGAAGAGAGAAACCAAGGTGGTCCTTCTCCTTGGCACGGGGCATATCATCCATAAGCATTTGGTCGTGTGGGATGTAGAATAAATGAAAATCTTTAGAATCAAGTAAATCTGGGTTTAAATTCCATTCTGCCATTTTTTGGCTAAGTCTTGGTTTCTTTATGTACAAAACTCTGGTCACGATGCCTACTTCATAGTGTCACTGAGGGGAGTTATATATGTTTGTGATTTTCTGTGTATTTATTTATCAAGAAAGATGCTTGGCACAGAAGTGAAACAATAAACAATAGTTACAGCTATTACATATATGACATATATAATCGTTATAATAATACAATGGCTTTCTATTATCAGCTATTGTAGCTTGCTAACTACTAGCTTAGTTTCCCATTTTGACTTTTTAATCTCACCTGGCTGCTCTGGCTCTTAATGACCCCTCTAGGAGTTCAATGATTTTTCTTTCCTTCATTTTCAGCTGAGAAGACTTATTAAATGTATTATTTTGTTTTGCATTGAAACAAATATTTTAATCAAAGTGCTTCTAAGGTCAATCAGCTCATATTTCTAGCATGCGCCAATCTCCTCTTTAATATTGCCAACTTTTCTTAAAATGTAGCTAAGAGAAAAGGATATGATGGTCATATAGGGTGTGGCACATAGTCCCAATAAAAAAATCCCTTCTGGTTTTCCTGCTTGCTACAGGTGATTTAGAGAAACACTGGGTAGATAGATATAGTTTCAAGATGATGTACTTGTAGAAAAAGGACTGGAGAAAAAAATGGGTTAAAGAAACTTCTGTCTTGAAATCCATGATTATAATCAGTTTGGATAACACTGTTCATGGGTTCAGGATAAGTCTTAACAAATAAGACATCATGTATGTAGCACGTAGCATAGAACCTAGCGTATAGTAATTGCTAGTAAATGCTAGCAATTAATAATATTGTTTTCTCTGTTATGGAACTACGAGTGTGGATTTGTAAACAGTAAGGGTATGTGACAGACAAATTAATGCAGGTTGTTTTCCTTCTGCACCAGTTATTAAGTTATTGTCTATCTCAGCTTTAAAACCACCCCACTGTAATTTGCTTTGCAGTTCTAGGGGAAACTACCCTTCTCCTTTGCCAGCTACCTTCTGTTAGGCTCTGACAGTAATGAGCATCCCAAGGAGACTGGAAGGCAGGAGGAGGAAGGAGGGACATGCTCTTATCTGTCGTTCTTACTGGGGTCACACTTGAAATAGCTCTTCCTGCTGACATCCACAGTAGAATCCCAAAACTGCAATTCGCCCCTGTTTGTAGTTTTTTCACATCCTAGAAACAGTCTCTTACAGCCTTCTCAGCTTTATCAAAACCAGCTAATCTAGGTCCCAACTCCACAGGGTCCCTTCCCTCAGCCCCTAATGCGCCAACACCAGCCGTGCAGGGCTCCCTCCACAGAGTTCTAGGTCCAAACTCTGCAGGACTATCCTCCAAGCTTCCAAATGGTACTAGTACCACTCTCTTCCATTTGTTTCCTGAACCCTAAGGGTGGTAATTGCTTCCTCTAGTGTTTACTTATGTGAGCCCACGGTGTCCCTCTTTTGTCTTTCATTTCTGTTATACCTGGTTGACAATGCTTTATATCTGATTTTCCTATTAAAATAACTAGTAGAATTTCTTTCTCCTGGCAAGACACTGATTGATAAATGATCCCATGCCTTGCCCAGGATATCATACTCTGATAGCAAACATTGAGTAGCCTAATATATATATATTCATATATAAACATATAATATATATTTTATATATATAAAATATGTATACACACATGCATATAAATACATACATATATATGTAATCATACCTGGATAGCTTACTTACAGAATTAGTCAGAAAATTCCAAATAAATCTCTAAAGATGAGCCAGCTATAAGATAGAAATTAACTCTTCATGTGCCCTGGTTAAAAATAGATTAGGGATTGGCTGTATATTTCCATTTAACTTGATAAGATGAGATGTGAATCTAATAATATTTGAAAATGTTTAAAACTAAATTTAGTGGAAAATATCAAGGTTTATTAAAGGAAATGAAAGCACTTCAGTTAAAAAAATATTTGCACTCAAGTGGGCATTAATCAATGTATAACTCAAATGAGAAACAGAAATTCCTTCTTAGGTGATATATCTGCGTTTTAATTTAGGATAGGGTCAAACAAAATTAATTACAACTACTTGGCACTGTATGCAAAGCCACATCCTCTACTTTCTATAGATACTATGAAGAATTACTATTACTTGGTGCTTTCCTGAGTACCTTCCTGGAATGTTTGAGTTTGCTAGTTAAATGAATGGTATAGCCCTGAAAACCATTTAGCAATTTACTAAACTTATTAGTATATTGTGTGTTTGCTAGTATAGATTTGAGCCTTCACTGGGATTCATGTAATTGTCTTATTCTTTTTGTATTGATTAGATTTTTATCGTAGAAGCAGCATGTTCCAGTAGAAAGTACACAGTTTTTGGATTAAAATATCTGAGTTTAACTCATGTTTTCTCCCAAAAAATTTATGCCCAAATTCTTATGGGTCTTAAATGACATGATTCTCTAGAATATAGTCTCCATTATGGTAGAGCTATTTGCCCTCCCTCTATCCTAAGAGCCTAAAACAGTGCCTGTCACATACTAGGTGCTCAATAGATAGTTATGGAATGAATGAATAATAGTTTTAAAACCACACTGTAAACTGTAAAGATCTGTGAAAACACTATGGTTCGCTAATATACTATGATGGCACACCTGTTATTGAGTGCTGTGGAAACTCAATAGATAATCCCTACCTTTATTATAAAATAAATACTACCTTGATTATGTGTCTTGCTAGGATCTATAAGCATTTTGCTACAGAGGAAGAATTTGTTTAGGTGCAGAAGCAGTGTTTTCCCAAACTAAATCACATTAAAGTGCAAAAGGGTAGTAGTATGCTTACATCCATGTCTCTGGGTGTATGTGTGCACCTCACTTGTCAGTGTATCTGTGAGTGTGTTGCTACTACTTTGCGCTTTAGTCTCAGACAAATGTGAGATGCTAGTTGGTGAGATGGTTAGAACTGTAGGACCAGCCAAAAATACAGGACTTTACTTTGCCAAGTCTTAATTCAGCACTTTCCGAGACCACCTATCATTGAAAGTTTAAAACAGAGGGGGAAAAAAAAGGAAGGCAACAAAACTAAAAAAAAGATTTGTACGTTAGGTAGAACTACTTTCTATAAATCCTGAGATAATAAAACAAATTACAACATGAATTCACCTAGTCTTCCGTTTTTATGGCTTGGCATTAACTGTGTCTTCCATCTTTTCAAGTTCCTACGTGAGACACTCCATATTTTGGGAACACCAAACTACTCCTGAGTCTATGAATCCTCCTCTGTACTTTTTGCAAAAGGCTATATGTTTTCTAACTCTTTGAGTGGGAGGGGCTTCTTTTTTTACTTGACCTCTCTCTATGTAACTCTATTTGGAAGCCCAGTATACTACTTTTTATCAAGTAGGCAGCTATGGGCAAGATCCTCCTCAGAGTCAGATAGAACAAACTGAAGACAAACTTAACTCTTTCCTTTCAGCAGGTCTTATTTTAGGAAAGTGAAACAGGAATGGGAAAGCCACGGGAGACATGGGATTTCAATGTTCCCAAGACTAGGGGTCTGGGGTGAAACCTAACCAGGAGCCTATACAACCTCACATGTTGTTCTTAGATCTAGCCATCAGATTCAGCCATCAATCCCATTATTGGATGGGATTAAAAAGTTTTATGTTTCTCCTAATGGGCTTCCAGCTCTCAAGTTATGACCTGCTTTGCTGGGTTGTTAAGGTCCAGTGTTTATCTTAAATATATTCCTATACTGTCTCATCTTCAAGGGTGCCCAGAAGCCTCCCACAAATTTTACCTTACCTCAAGAAAGGTATTCAAGCCCCGAGAGGAGTAAGGTGAGTTAATTACAAGAAAATGTATCAAAGCACTAATTGGTGGTAGTTAAGGCAGTAAAATAATACACTTTGTGGAAACCTGGTAGAGAGAGCTGTGACTCAAGGTGCTATTCCTTAGTTTGATATCCCAGGTATTGACAGGCAAGTCCATTAACTGGTTATGGTCTTGCTCATGCAGATGTAGAATGTGTGAAGATTCAACATCAAGCTTAGGTAATGAAAAACAATTCACATTTTCCATCTCATCCACTCTTTACACTCTGTATTTTAATTTCTGGATTTCTGAGGGCATGTGGGATTCAGAATTAAAAGGAAATCAGAAGTAGGGGCCACTGTTAAAGTTTTGGAAACATGGCACTTTAAGAGCCACACATCAGAGCAGAGCTTTTTTAGTCTCCATGTGTACTGATTGAGAGGGCCACCTGTACTGGTATCATCTGGTGTTTTGACAGGTGATTCAGGTGGTCTCCAACCCACAGCTATAGAATTTGAACTTGAGAGAGTTGAGCTGTGAAATTTCTGTTTGTAACAAGCACCTTGGTAATATATTCATTGATATTTGGACTACATATTGCCCTTAAAGCCATGGCAGTACATAGGGAAAGTTCAGCTTCTTCTTCAGTTCCTAGATATTCTGCCCCTGTCCCTGTGGTCTCTATGAAAGTAATGGATATATTTTTGTGTTTTATCTTTTATCTTCTTTTCTGTCTTCCCTTGTGCCTTGAATCAGCATTCTGGGTCATACTATTCCAACAAGTTCGTGACTACCATGTGGTCAGCTTTAATATGAGGTTTAAAGATAATTTAAAGGTGAGAACCTTTGCTACTCTAATTGCTAGAATAAAGAAAGGGATCTGCAAACCAACTAGGATCACTCACTACACCTGTTGTTGCAAGGGTTCCCTTGGCTCCCCAGAAGAGAAATACATTCAAACTAGCTCAAGTCAAGAAAATGAAGCATGTGGACAGAAAATGGGGAATATCATGGAAACCCTGAGCAGGAAGTGCAACCAGGCCCTGGAGTCTGAAATGAACAACCAAGCAGTTTTCATCATTCTCATCTCATTCCTTCCTTGATTC
Source organism: Lepilemur ruficaudatus (assembly GCA_963574885.1). Classification (NCBI taxonomy): domain Eukaryota; kingdom Metazoa; phylum Chordata; class Mammalia; order Primates; family Lepilemuridae; genus Lepilemur; species Lepilemur ruficaudatus. Next base: position 35,815 of record CAUYRT010105300.1, on the reverse strand, counting down.
CCTTCTTCCCTTCCTCCCTCACTCCTTTCTACCTTTCTCTTTCCCTTCCTTTCTTTCTTCAATGAATATTTACTGAAATTCCTTTCGTTGCTCTAAAGCAATGGAGAAGACTAGGGAACAAAACAAGCTAAAAGTTGCTTCACTTATGGATTCCACCCTTGTGTGTGTGTGTGTGTGTGTGTGTGTGTGTGTGTGTAAGCAGACAGTAAATAAACAAACACTTGTTAACATATTATGTCATACTCTACCATATGGTGGTTTCTGATAGAATCTATGGAGAAAAGTAAGGCAAAGAGGGAGCCGGAGAGCCAAGAGATGCAATTGCAAATGAAGTGACCAGTAACTATGGTCTCTTACCTCTATGTTTCCATCAGGACTTCTGTGGTTCCTAGGATTTGTTTCTTTTGCTCTATGTCTCTCTCTCCCCCTCTCCCCGCTTGCTCCCCTCAACTCCAGCTGCGTCCATGTGTTCCCTGGAGTCATCTCGTGTCCACTTGGCCTGATTCCACATAGTCTTTTAACTCAAGTGCCTACTACTAACTGCAGTTTAACTATAATGTGTCTTAGTACAAATCCCTAAGAGGCTCTTAGGGCTTCAATTGGACTCTGGACAAAGCCCTTTGCACAATGGCATCTGTCCATGGGGCGCTGTTCAGCCAATGCATGAATTCTCTTGGTTACATAATTTTTGCTGCATCATGTGGATTTATCTACTAAGCCCCAGAGGACCTCAGTATAGAGTATAGCTGGCCCTCTGTATCAGTATAGAGTACAGTCAGCCCTCTCTGTCTCTTGGTTTCTTCTGCATCTGTGGATTCAACCAATTGTGGATCAAATATATATATGTATATATATATACATATATATATATAAAGTGTCTGTATTGAACATGCACAGACTTTTTTTCCTTGTTATTATTGCCTAAACAATGCAACGCAACAACCATTTACGTAGTATTTACGTTATATGATGTATTATATGAAATCTAGAGATGATTTAAAGTATATGAGAGGGTATACATAGGTTATATGCAAATACTATGTCATTTTACATCAGGGACTTGAGCATCTGCAGATTTTGGTATCTGTAGGAGGTCCTGGAATCAGTCCCCCATGCATGCTGAGGGATGTTGATTCTCTACTTTGCCCTATGCAAAGTTTCCTGTTCTGAAGAAGTGGATTAAAGATAAGTACCCGGTTTTCTCTTTCTTGGGTGAGGGAAGGATAGATAATTAGGCAAGAAGCACATACTGTTTTTGGTAGGCACAGATTTACAGAGGAAAGAAATCATATTTTAAAATATTAGTATATAATATTTCCTTGAAATTTCCTGACACTCTTTAATTTAAGGTATATGTCTTCAGCAGAAATATCAAAAGAAATAAAAGATCAAAATTCAGTTTTTTAAAAATTTTCAAAATAGACTTTCAAAATGTAGAGACAATTGTTAGAGAGGAAAATTGTTGTTTCTGCTTGAAAGTCTGAAGTTTTGAACATTAAAACTCATGGGCATGATGACACGGGTTTTCAGTGCCAGGTTGGAGGTAAACTTTCACTCTCTATTTTTCCAATCACAGAGGACACAAAAACTATCTGGGTTGGGAGAGAAAAGAAGAGCCATCGAGAAGAACAGATGAGTGAAATGGTAGTGGGATATCTGAGAAGGGCTCTGAGCTCTGCTACGTCCTCCTTCTCTGGACTACATTCAGGTGGCTGGTTGGGACCTACAGCCAACGGATCCCCCGTGGGTCAGTGCCTTACTTTCTTGGATGGAATGTGGGAAGCCAAAGTCTTCTGGACTCCCCTTGCCCCATCTGCTGCCCTGCCCAACTGATGTGGCAGTTGTGGAGTAGAAAGTGTGGTCTGTTCAATCTAGGAGGATAGAATAGTCCTATAATGGTCCTTCAGTGTCCATACACCATAATGTGGAACAGAAGAGCATCCTGAAGTTTCTTGTGGTTTCCCACCATGCTAAGGGATGTGAAAGGGGCTGAGAAATGGCCAAGAGAGCTGACAATATTTCATGGGAGTGAGGCTGGTGATGCAGGGTAACCTCTGAGATGACAGCCAGTGGTACCAGGGGAGATTGGATGCTTCACTGGGGTAAGATGAGAGGTGCTAAGACAGAAACCAGATGGGTAGTACATAGCTTCACAGATGATGGATTTTATAGGTAGGACTGAGGCCAGGACCTGGGCACTATTAAAAATCCATGGAATTTGGATCAATACGAGAAAGTGGGAACAAAGGCAAAATCTGAAGTTAGCTGAATTTACCAAGAACTAATTTAAGGTCAGGATTTTTGATAAAAGAAAAAGTAGAGATTCCAAAACAGAAATTAAGTAACAGAAAAATAGACAAGGTTACATTCTTGACACACCTGAGCTTGTGGCCTGGGAGCTTCATGCCCAACACACGTCTAGCTCTACATCAGCTTCCCTTTGAAAAGAAAGCGTTCACTATCATTTTATCTAGGGTGATTCATCACATTTCTCTGACAAATGGTACATGTTTGATAATCTCCTGCACATGGTCCCAAAGTAACTGGAGAGAACTCACATTTCTTTTCAGCTTGATTATTTTGGAAGATGATTTTTTTTATAAAATAATTTTGATTACATATCCCAAGTTATTGTAAACAGCTGTTTTAATATCTTAGCCTCTGAGCCTTCAGTGTTGATTTCCACATTACCTTTGATTCATATGTCTATAATTTAGTCTGATGGGATCTTCAGTGACGTTAAAAAAAAATGCCTGCTCCTTCTCCTTTCCACGACCATCTCTTCCCATTCTGATTTCATCTTTAATTTGGATACAGCTAGAATACACCTGCCTGGCCAGATTCATGAGCTGGTTATTTCGCATGAACATTTTGAAATGCTGCATACATGTCAAAACTCTCTAATAAGCATTTAAACATTCTACCCTCACCCCATCCCACCAAACTCACAAAAGCTGGGAGAGAGAATGCCACGCTCCTCTTTCAGTAATTATTCTGGACAAGACTGTGCATGGCCAGCAGGATACGATGAGAATGGAAAACAAATGGTTTCCAAATTTCTAAAGCACAGCGCACAAAGCATGGAGAAGCAAAGAGAGCGTGTTCTCCATCCCCATCTTTTCCCCCTTTTAGTCCTGCCAGACGTTTCCTTTGTTCTATTTTCTATCTCACTGAGATTAAAGTGCTGATCTCCCCCTTTTTAAAAATGATGTCACTTTTTTTTTTTCAGCTTTGGCAGAGAGCAAGTTCATTACAAATCTGCTGTGTGACTGATGGCTTTGAAGAGATAAGGCAGAGCGGGAAAACACATTCGGGAAAGGTACGAAACTCAAGAGACAGGTTGACAATTAAACCGGCAGTCCGAGAGATGACTCAGGATAAGGAGACATAGATGCTGGGGGTAAATATCTTCTCCATATCCCCTCTTACAGCCGCTGAAAAACTATTTTTGTTTCTTGATAGTTTTATCTGGAAGTAGTGCCATAGTGTAAGACTCATCTCATCTCGTGTGTTTTTCTGGCGAGATCTGTGCACTTGTTGATGACATTATTTCGGGCAGGTCAACATGGCTGTATTTGATGTTCGGGGTGGGGAAGACATTTTCTTTTGCCATTTGAAAAGGGAAAAGAGTTTGGTACTGAATCTGATTAACTATAATTGCTGATCATTGGGCAATGTGGCAGTTTATATAAGAAGCATTTCAGATGTAAAATCAGATTGAAAGCATAATGCACATTCTAATGTCATCTATGCTATTTAAAATTGTTAGTGACAGATGCAGGGCTTGGGAATTTCAAGATTTTCTTTTATCCCCCAGGTCCAATCATACTGGAGGGAGTGGGCATATGAATGGTTTGCACAGGCCAGTTTACTGAAACGTTTGACATCTAGTAATTAAGCAACAGACACACACACACACACACACACACACTCACACACACACACACAAATGCCCCTGCAGCTGACGGCATCTTGTGAAAATCACTTGGTCATTTTTATATCTCTAAGAGAGATTTCAGCCTTTGAAAAAGTCCTCACCTTTCCTACGGATGGATGTTCTGTAGAGATAAAAAGATTTTTGAAAATGTGCTTCTGGTTAGGAGGGATGTTGGGGAGAAGTGAGCAGCGGATAATGAGATGGAGAAGGGACCACTGAGGCGAATGTTTGCCAGGCTGCGGCATGTTGGAAGGAGCACGATTCTTACTTTCTCATTTTCTGTGGCTCTTCTGTTCCCTCTATCACCCACTTACCTCCAGCCATTGCTTTTAAGTAGTAACAGAAATATCTGTGATTTCATCCTGCGTGTCTGCAAAGGAGGGCAGGATGTGGCCTACGTGCTTGCCACTCCCACCCCTCAGGCCTGCAACGTATTACGCAGCAATCATGCAACGTTTTAAAGGTTAATTTTAGTTTCCCATTGATCTGGAAGAGACCCTTCTAAATAACATACACGATGTTGTTATTCCTCTGTTCACCCCTCTCTGACATCTTCATCCCTGTGACCTACGGCGTAAAATCCCAGCCACTTAGACCTTCACCTCCTGGTGCCTGCCAACCTCTGCACTCTTGCTTCTGGCCATTTTCATTACACCTTCACCTGGCTCCTAGTGCAATGTCTGGTTCCTGAATGGACTTGCCTATTTCATTCCTTTGTGTGTACTCTTTCCTCTGACTGGGGCGCCCCCACGGCTCTTCCACATCTAGCAGACAGCTGTCTCCATTTCCCTCTGGCCTGAGTACAAGTGTGACTTCCTCTGTCAAATCTTGGATTTACTCAGGAAGAATTGTTCACTCTTGCCTTCTGGCCACACCTTACCTTCTATTAATATTTAATACTTATGCTTTGAGTTTAGTATCGTTATTGCATTTTTAAAAATGTATGTGTCATGGTCTAGGTGGTGAGGTATATTCAGCAACAATAAACATGCCTAGTCAAAAGCTAGTGCTCACTTTATGAATGTTTGGTGAATAAATGGAGATATAAATACAGGCTGTGGCTGTGGTCCTGCATTTGGGCAGGTGCCGTTATACAGAGTTAAATTTGGGACGAGGTGAACGCCAGGAACGTGGGTACTACAGACTACGTTAGCGTCCACCTATTGTTTTAATTTCACATTTTCCTCATTCATTCAAGTACTTGGCTTATCAAAATATCTTAGAACTTTCTGATTCTCTCAGCTTATCTTAAATTAGTACCAGAATCAGCACATCAATGACTGGTATCACATGTGGAATTCCAGACACCAAGGTCTTTCTAACGTCTTGAGAAATTAAAGGGATAATAGAAATCTTCAGTGCTGTTGGAGCGACGTTTGGTGCTCCCGGCACTGGAATAATTTAGACACTTAGTGAGTACCATATATTTTTATAGATAGTATCTCTTTTAACATGAACTATTTTGAGTGGTAGTAGGTATTGAAATTCTCATTTGAGGTCTAAGAAAAGATTTTAAAAGTCTAGAGTTAAGACGGAGAAATTTTGAAGGCTAGAAAACACAGAGTCTAATTTAAATCATGGTCCTGGTTCTATGCCACTCTACTTCATCAAACAGACTTTAATAAATAGCTGTTGGAAAGTTTAGGCAAGATAAATATTTATGCAGGCCTTTTCCCTATAAAGAATAGTAAAGTGTTGGCCAACAGCAAGATGGTTGACTGGATTTGGGCCTTTCATACGTGCTTTTCCAAAAGCCCACTCTAGCTTTTCCAATTTCTTCCTTTTCATCATTATCCTAGATGTGTGCATATCTGATTTTAAAACATTGGTTCAATACTCAAGTGCTTCTTCCATCTTATTACGAAAAAAAAAAACATTTAAAGCTTTTTTTTTTTTTTTTACACAGGTATTACTGGTAGATAAAAAAGGAATGCTACCCATTCTTTACTCTCAGATGTTATTTTAAGAAATCTGCTGTCTTGGTTCACTGAAGAGTAAAGCAGACTCAGAGATGAGGATTCAAAGGTAAGGTGGTTGTGGTCCTGGAAGTACTGAAGGTGAAGTGGGAGAGTAGACATGCAAGGGAAGACTAGGAAAAGGTGAAAACAGGTGTGCTACAAAGCAAGTTTCCAATGAGTGATTACAGTTGAGTCCTGATAGGACTGGCTCTGTGTCATTCTGTTAGGTAGATAGTGAGGGATTCCACTTTTCTCCTGGGGACAAAAGTGGGTGGTGTTGTCCCCATCTTGGTCCTGCCTAATCCTGATTCTCCATACCTGGGGGAGGAGGGAATACCCTATGAATCTGCCAATCAGAACTTGGCACACCAGCTGCAAAAGATGTAGAGGACTCTCTAGCCCTGGGGCCAAGCCGCATGGTTATCATAAACTCTGGAAAGTGAGGTAGAACCCACATGCGTAGTTAAGGTTCAAGTCATGTGACTCCCAACTGTCCAATCAAAGTGGTTCCTTGGTGAACTCTGAACCACAAGGGAAGTCCTATCCAGACACTATAAAATCAGACGCAGACCATAGCCAAGCTCTCTCTGTCTTTTTGCCCTTCCTTTTGCTCGCCCTCTGCTACAATGGATCCGGTCGTTATCTGTGGCATCTGTACCATGCTCTGTAAACCTATATCTTGCTCTTGCCCTGTGATCCTATCTTTCTCTCCTCAATAAAACTCATTTTCATACTTGCCTAACTTTGGCATGTCTGGTCATTCTTTGGCCATGACAGCTCCAAGAACCAACAGTTTCAGACTAACACCTAACACTACCACCTCAGGGGTGAGGCAGCTGGGGCATTTTACACCAACTCTCAGTCCATCACTGGCTGAGGGCTGCTCCTAGGGGCTTTTCCTTCCCCAGCACTGCTACAGGAAGAGTGGGGTCTTATGACCAGATAAGGGCCTCAGACTAAGAGACACAGACACTAGAAGTTGGAAATCGGCACTGACATAGTACGGCCCACGAGCATATGGGTCTGGTTCTTATGGCCTTGACTCCACCTGCTGCAAACATTCACTCAGCCAGGAATTGAGTCCCTTATATATTAAGTTTTACTGTGATAATGGTGAAATTCCCCTCTGTGGAAAAGACACACCCCAGCAAATTGTCCAGAAATATCAACAGCAATGCTATCATCATCACCTCTTAAACAACTCACAGATGGTCTGAGGCTGTAAAAAAATAATCTGGAAAGCACCTTAATCTTGCCCAATACCCAACAAACAAAAGCAGCATTCATACAACAGCCTTAAAAATTCATCAATTGAAATGCAATTATTGCAGGGTTTTGTGATTCATGTTGGTGAATATATAATAAGTGCTTCATACATATTTGTAGAATGAATTATTATCATTACTGTTATTACTATTATTATGACCCTTTTGCGTACAACTTTTGTGCTAGAGAGCACGAGCCCACTCTCCCCAGGCCAAGTTGTGATTACTTTATCTGAATTTACCTGCACATTTGCTAGGAAATTTGCATCTTGGGCTCTGCTGATAGTGTTAGGGAGATTTATAGGAGCCTGATAAGCAGCACTTACATCACAACAGGCTCTTTACATTTCTTTCATGCTGTGATGAAATTTCTTGGCCAGAGCCTTTTCTAAGGCCATTTTTTATGTCAAATTGCAGTCGCTCTGGAGGTGGTGTTGAAGACTATTATAAATGTCACAGAGCAAGCAAGAAGACAGTATAGAGGGAGGGGTCCTGGCTCATCAGTACAAGCAGGAAATCCCCCATAAAGTTTCTGATTTTACTGGGAAATTTAAATCTAACCTATAACAGACAAAATTATTGTTAGATGCTTATTACCTTCAATAATTGCACAATTTCAGTTTCTTTTGGTCTTGTTTCATCTCATTCATATTTATATTGTTATATATGCATCTTTATAAGCCATACTAAATTTTTTTTTGAAAGAACTAACAGTTAATTGATCTCGGGGCATATTATATAGCAAACACCGGGATTCAAAGATGTTTGGGAAAAAACAAAACCTATTTTCTACAATCTTTATTTTCTTCTCTTTTAAAAGATGTGCTGTACTATTCAGACTATGAATTCAAATAAGTAGATAACACTTTTTAATGTGAACCAAAGTGGTTCTATACACAATGCTTTATAGTAGTTGTTGAGTAGATTTCCACTTTCTATTCTTTTATAGATTTGTTACAACATTCTGTCTTCATTATCCAGTGAGATCATGTTTTTGTTTGTGTTGGTAGCAGGAGAAGAAAGGGAAAGTTTTTTATTCAGTTTTTGTTTTGCTTTGTTTTTTGAGAGGGTCTGAAACTCTCTGTTGCCCTTGCCCATGAAAGGCATAGAAATGTCTGATATACATTCATGTTTGTAGCAGAACAAGTAGATTCCAGTAGGGGGTGGGTTGTACATTTAATTGGCCCATTCCTGATTCTCAGTGGCACAGAAATGAGAGGAAACTCTTTGAATGCCGGTACTAGTGCTCAATCTGAGCTTTGGAAAGTCTTTAACAGAAATGCCTGAACTCTTCCACCAAAAATAAAGACTGGTATTATTTTGAATATTAAGATTGGATAGGAAGCAAAATTTGTAGCACTCCAATTTATAGCTATTTGATACATTTAGCCTTCTGATTAGAAATTATAGTGGAATTGAAGAGGGCAATATTCCCATTGTCTACACTCTGTCAATGACCTGGATGCTAAATAAAAATCTTCAAAAGAAACTCTTGTTTATTTATCCATGCATTCTTTTGCATATCAATTGATAGAGTGGGGCATCCAGATTTTTCAGCATTAGTTTAAGAACTTTTATCTGTAAAGTTATGTATTAAATAGTTAAGACAGAATGTTACATTTCTTTTCTATTCATATTTTTGAAATTTGTCACATATGGAAAGCTTCAATTTTTCAGTGGAGTTCTTATTTATTATCAAAGACAGCTTTTGTGAGGAAAGCAACACTTTTTTTGACAAACTCAATTTGTTTGCATATAAAATATAATGTGAAAATTAATATTGTACTGTGTTTGCAATACTGTGAAAACACTGGGATCTTATTTTGACTAATTACACATCTTAGCTTATCCCATAATAAAACATTTAGCTGAGACAAATTCTTGCTTTCCACTTTCTTTTAAAGTAGAGGTGTGAGTTTTTCTATCTTGGCTGTGTTCCAATTTGTGCAATAAAAATACATTTTCTTTTAAAAAGTCCTCTGCTTGGAAACTAACTTTCATTTTCTTGTGTAGAGTTTACTCTAGAGATGACTGTAAATCAGAATAAGATGATAGCCTTACAGGAAGTTACAAGGCCTCTTTCAGTATGAAACTCAAGCTAAAAGTAGTTTTTACATATTTAAATGATTTGGAAAAAAGAAAAATGTTCCATGATACATAAAAATTATATGAAATTTAATTTTCAGTGTCCATAAATAATGATTTATTGGAACATAGTTGCACTGATTCATTTACATATTGTTTATGGCTTGTGTTATAACACAAAAAAATGTAGTTATGACAGAGACCATATGGCCAGTAAAGCCTTAAATATTAATTATCTGGCCCTTGCAGAAAAAGTTTGCTGACTTTGATCTCTCTCTGTCTCTACTATATATGTATGGATTTAGATAGATATACGTAGCTATGTATCTATCTATATCTATATCTCTATATCTGTGGTCCCCAACCCCTGGGTCACTGACTGGTACTAGTACCGGTCCATGGTCTGTTAGGAACCAGGCCGCATAGCAGGAGGTGAGCGGCGGGTGAGTGAGTGAATCTTCATCTGTATTTACAGCCGCTCCCCATCACTGGCATCACTCCATAAGCTCCTCCTACTGTCAGATCAGCGGTGGCAATAGATTCTCACAGGAACACGGACCCTACTGTAAACTGTGCATGTGAGGGATCTAGCTTACGTGCTCCTTATGAGAATCTAACGCCTGATGATCTCAAGTGGAGCTGAGGAGGTGATGCTAGCGCTGGGGAACGGCTGCAAATACAGACCATCATTAGCAGAGAAGTTTGACTGCACAATAAATGTAATGTACTTGAATCATCCCAAAAACATCTCCTCCCCGGATCTGTGGAAAAATTTTCTTCCGTGAAACTGATCCTTGGTGCCAAAAAGGTTGGAGACCACTGCTCTATACAATCCGTCTACATCAGTATTTATAAATGTATAGGAGAGAAAGCACATTCAATTTAAAAAAAAGTCACTGCTATTTAATCTCAAACGTATTTGGACATGTTTATGCTAGTATGGAGAACACGATTTATAGCAACTAATATTCTTGTTCTAATTTGCACTTCATGTGAAAATAACATACAAATTAACAGACAGAAGATCCACCCTGTTGTCATCTGAGCATGTTACTAGCCCATCTTCATTTAGATAGATCTACTGCCTCCAGCAAAAAAATGTGGTTTGCACCATCAGGTAGACGCTGAAGTTCAAATAAACTCCTTTTCAACATGTTATTATCACAGCAACCAAATTTCTGGCTCACATAGTCTCATAAAAAGCTTTAAATTTACTACATTTCTAAAAGGATACAGTTTGTGCAGTAGGTAACTGTCACATTTTATATAGACATTGGTGAAATATATTCACAAAGCAAATCAGTTATTCCCTTTCCTTGCCCAGAGATGGAAAATCATTCGATCCCATAATAACCTTCTGAATTTATTTTATATTTTTATAGCTGAAAATATGAAGCTGAATGATAACTTGGGTGGTATTTGTTGCTTTTAAACTGTGCTTCTTCACATTTTAATGGCAGAACAGCAAATGCTTATACGTGGAAGACAACTATTGTTTGTTGCATGGCCATAATCACTTTCCTAAACTAAAAAACAAAACAAAAACAAAGAAAAAACCCCACAGAGACTGTATGTATGTGTGTGTATAGTTTTGTATAAAGCAAAGTACAGCATTTAATTTACATGTAGTTTGGACTAACATTAAATTGTGAAGAGACAAAAATTTTTGTTGTTATTTTTTTCTGAATTAATGTCACTAAAGACCTGGACTTATTAATATTTTAAGTAAGTGAATGTTACTTTCCAGTTATAATTAATAAAAAAACTTAGATTCAAAAAAATAACCATCTTAATGGGTAATCCAGGCTAATATCAAGATAATCTGATCACTGTAGACATTTAACCATCATTCAATGATTTAAAATGCAATGGTGTCACAGAGTTTGAAAGGCAAGCACACTCTCAATTTCTGTTAAAAGAAATACTTCCCATTTCTTATTCTGAGATCGTTTTGTAGGTAGGCTTATATGGTAATAAGGACTCTTTGAAATCATTATTTGCTCTGTGTTCTCTTAATAACAATTTTTCTGTGTTGAATAAATTGAAGATGAAGATCTACTCTTTAGCTCTGACAGTTAAGTGTAATCTTTTAGGAATGTTGGGAGGAGGCAAGAAAGGAAATGAGGGGATTTACATTTCTGAACAGTGCCGGATCCTGAGAAGACATAAGCTAACTCAAAGACTGGGCAAGGCAGCACGAGCAGAGCTGCCATCAGAAATCAGAACTGTCCTTCCTCTCCAGACAGTCCGTTCAAGCAGTCCCACTGCGGGGACCACACACTGACTTTATTTAATCACCTTCCAACTCTGCTCACTACACTCATCTCTCTGCACAGATACCACAGAACATTCTTTGTGTGAAGACAGTGAAACTGACCCTTGTCTGCAAACTGCCAGTTTGTCACTGGTGAAGAACTTTGTCCAGAGTCAGGCGTACTCAATTCATTTCATTGTAGGGCATTGAAATAGTTGGAATTCTGTCAACCCACTGGAACAATCCACTGGAACATTGTTCTTGAACTAAAAACAGGTTGTACATTTTTTTTTCTTAAAATAAGATTAATTCCTTTAAAAAGTAACTTTATGGGGGTTAACAGCATTGTTTGAATTCTCATAGCATCCGATATTTCCAGTGTCCTGGCAAACCTAAAGGCATTCCTTTATTTTCTTTTAAAAACAATTCACAACAAAAAAAAAGCAAGTGTCTTTGCAAAATGGAGAAAAGCATTGATTTAAATATGTAAAAAATTACTGCTGCTTTTAGCACTTGGATGCATATATTTTAATAGCGTATTTGTTTATCTTATCAGATTCTTTCTATGTTGCATTGATTTAAAAAAATAGCCTCTAAACATTATCCTTATCGAGTTTCAGAAGTATACAAATTATATCTACATTTTCCGTCATAAACCATTAGAATAACCTATCATGCGGCCATATAATATCAGCCACATTCTATTCAAAATGCTTTGGAATTGAAAGGCAGTTTTCAATTTCTGCTTGTATTTCGATAACAAAGTCTTTAGGCTGGTTAAGGCTAAAAGCACCACACACTTCTAAGATAAATTAGTTTCATTTTTATTTTTATTACTGTATTGCCAGCTTCTCTTCCAAATTACATTTTTAATAAATTTGATCTATAGTCATTTTGAAGGGTGAAAACCCATAAACACATCTTTCAGCTTTAATTGCCTTTATAAAGCACTTACTCAAAAGGGCAGTTTTTCTTCCCAATTGTACCACCCGTTTTTATAAGTGAATCTGCCAGCCTCCCAGGGTAAACTGAAGCTCAGTGCTAAAAACGAATCTTGTACTGCAGGGCATTAATGTATTCACATTTCAATTTTGATAGAAAAAAAAGGAAAATAATTGCCTTTTCAGGGAGGTTGTATAACATTCACATTTTAATTTCTTTACAATAACATATATTCTAGTCTACAAATCATGTTCCCATTGTCAGTTCACTGCTGTCTGTAACTTTCAGGTAGTTAAAGAACCACACCTTTTGCCATAGAACAGCAGGCTTGAGCAAGTTTTCCACTGGGCACCGAGCCACGTGGATCTTTCTCTTCTCTATTTATGTGCGCACTCCTCCCTAGGTGATCTCATCCGGAGTCATGAACTTGCATTCCGTCTACACACCCACGCCTCCTCCGCCATTTGCATCTACCCTCCCCTCTCCCGCTGAGTCCGGTCATACGTGGCTACTGGCTCTTCTTTTTGACTGTCTAACTAGTGCCTGGAACTCAGCGTGTCCAAAGCAGAATTCCTGAGCTTCCCTGCCTTCCCTATCTCAGTACCTGGCCCCAATATTTCACACGTGGACCTAAAACCTTGCAGCAATCTGTTGCTCTCTTTATTTCCCACATTCCTCTTCTAATCTATTAGCAACACCAATCAATGGTCACTAATTTCATCATACAAACACGACACACAGAATCTGACCACGTCCAACACCTACTCTGTTGACACCCAAACGAAACCACAATCTTCTCTCGCCTTGACTACAATATGTTAGTGACGGGCTTTCCTGGCTCTGATAATTCTCTAAATACCAGCTAACATGATATTTTAAAATGTAAATTATGTAATTTCTCACCCTTGCTCAGGACTTGCTGTTGTACTCAGAGTGAAATCCAACCACTGTGTGCTACGGTGCCACGCACGAGGGAATCTCTGCCTATTTCTTCTTTGTCATCTCATCCCACTCCCCTCCCCAGTCTTCTTGCTCTGTCCCATTGACCTTCACGCTTTCTCTGTACAAGCCAAGCCCATTCCTGCCTCAGGCCTTTACACTCTCTGTTCCCTCTGTCTGAAACACTCGTCCCCAGATTTTGGGGGTGGGTTCACTCTCCTACTTCATTCCTGTTTCAGCTCAAATGTCAATTCTCCCAGAAGGCCTTTCCTTTCTAATCTGGAATCTTCCATCCCATTTTGTAATCGTGCCCTTCTTCTAACAGTTTTCTACATGGTTCTTATCACTTTCTGAGCTTTTAGTATACTTATTTCTCTATTCGTTTATTTTTTCTTTCCCGCTAGAATGTTGAATGAAGCTCCACAAATGTTTTGCCCATGAAGGATGAAAACTAGTCTCTTCCCCCCCACCTCCACTGTTATCCTTTTTGATTTCTGTATCCTTTGGAGAAACAAATCAATCCTCCCCCATGGGAATATTTGATTCCACTACTACGGTGGATGTGGCCCCTACACATCAGGTGTGGAAATGTACAGTAAACCCAAACAGTGAAATACTATTATAGACCCCAGTTGGCAAATGTACCTCCTGCCCCAGTTATGATTTCCAGAGCAATTGCAAGGACCTAGGAGGGGAGCAACAGGGAAAAGGAGAGGAAGACGTGTTGAGCATTGACATTCTGGGATGAATACTAAGAATACACGGAGGAAAAAATATTGCCCTCAACATCTCACTTTCAATGGCATGTAAAAAAGCAACTGGTTCAAACTGGAACGTGATGATCAGGATTCCATGCTTTTTTTTTTTTTTTTAAATTTCCGATTTGCCATACAAACTCAGAGTCATCATGTCTTAGTAAAATTCGCTGGGAAGCACTTCACAATGCAGACAATCTTTAGTCCCACCTCTAGGATTTTGGGTCTGACCTCCAGAGGACTCTGACTCAGGGAGTTCATGAAAACATTTTGAAGAATGGTGACTCGGAACAATTAGTGATCTAAACTATTATATATCAATAGAGAAAGGAGAAATATTTTCTAACTTCCTTTAGATGCACAATAAAAAAAAAACATTTAAGATCATCCCTGATTAGTGATTAACAAATGAAAAGGATTAGGAAACATCATTCATGCCTGATTTATTTCAACATGCTCACTAAGTACTGTTTTTGCAAACTTATTGTTATTTATCCAGGATGTTATTAAAACAGCTTTAGCATTGCTGCAGCCTCTCCCCTGGTAAAAACTAGGACAAATGCAGCATCGATATCACATGATGATTCAAACAATTTCAGTGATGTAAAACACTTAGAAAAGTGCCTGGCATATGGTAATCTCAGGAAATATTAGTGATTATTATTATTAATGGAAATAATACTTTATAAAACTTTTATAGTTTTGTTTATTTGACTATTTACATCCTTAATTTTCTTATAACAGTTTGTGCTTAGGATAGAAATTGATTTTCAAATTTTCATAAATTCTAGGTTACTTAGGCACATTAACATCCTGTATTACAAGTCAATGTCAGTCAGTGTGAGAAATAGCTTAATTTCTATCTCTGAGAGTGAATTGAAATAGATATTTCTTTTGAATCCAGACTGTTAAAAATTTTTTAAGATCATGTATTTTTACAGCAAAAAAATCAGCAAATACAGAAGGAAAAAAATATTACCTGTAATATTACCGGGTAACCCATTAATGTATTCCATGCAAGATTTCATTTTATTGTATGTGTAAAAAGTTTTACAAAGTGGAACTGTACAAAATTAGTGTCATCATTTACATATTTGTTAATTTTTTAAATAAAATATAATTATAATTTATTCTATGTTAAATTTCATTTTATTAGTTTTATTGTTTAATATTATACCCGCTGGAACTTAAAAAGATAGTATGCCTTTAAAGACAAAGTATAGGCACCATTTCATCGGGTGGGGGGCTGGGCGGGGGAAGGATTGTGCTGTAATAAAAATCCTGCACTGTGACCTTCCAGGATTTCTGAAGGAATGAAAACATTCCAGGTATACCATCCCCAGAGTGATGTTTGAGTGAAGGCAGTGAGTCAGTCCTATGTAGAGCCGCCTAATGGCACACTTCAAAGATAACTGCTAGTTTAATTATGCATAGTGGCAATAACATATTTGAATAGCAGCAAAAGAGAAGTCAAGTAATATTTAATCCACTTTAATTATGTATTATATAGAAAGGGATATTTTCTTAATGTGAACTCTAGCTCAAAATTGCAGCTCTGTGCTGTCAGCGTGGATATTTAACACCCGGCTCAGCTCCCGGGTGTTCATGTGGTCAGACACACCTTTGCATGATATCGTGGAGGATTCTCTTTTAACTGACAAGTGAGTGGAAGTCGTGCCAACATTTCTTTCTTTTTTCTTTTTCAAAAATTTGTTGCAGCTTTATGCTCTACAGACAATACAGCCATCCTTCAACTATACAGCTTCAATATAATTGTATTTCTCTTTATTTCTCACTTTTATGTCTTTGTTTTGAAAGGCAATGGTGTGTAGATAAAAGCTTACGAGTAAGATAGACAGTAAATTGAATTTCACCTCTGTATTTGCTTACCGTTTGACCTTGGACAAGTTACTTAACCTGCCTAATTCTTGACTTTCTAATGTGTAAAATGCAGATGATGATATTTTTTATAATTTGGTTGTGAGATTTGAATAGTATGAGGCATAGAGTCATCTGTCACCTCATGCAGCCTCAATATGACTTTCTTTCCTTTCCTTTTATTGTATTGTACTTTCTCCATATTTCAGACTTGTCACATATTTTAAATTTCTTCATCTCTTTTGCTTTCATTATTTCCAGAATGATCTCAGCTGCATAAAATATGTCTGGGACCATCCGGCTTATCATTGTCTCTCCTTTTTTTTTTTTTTTTTCATCTTTACATTTATTTTTTATTCAACTGGGACATGTTTTTTTCTTTGGAAAAGTTCTGAAGGTTTCACATACAAATGCATGACAAACAGCTTCACCTCAGCCCCTTATCGATTTAATTTATTTTCTGTCTTCCCATGGTGATGGCTAGAGACCTGATACATAACATATTCTTACGTGTTCCCAACTTATCTAACTTAACACCTCGCTGCAAGGTTTTTTTGACCTAAGTGATGTAAAATAGCCTTAGCTATGTTCTCCTTAGTCCTGGTATCAGAATACAATGCACCAAATATTTTGTGACCCAGGACGGCAGGGGCTACATCGTGCCTTTTGTTAGACTAGCATCTTTTCCAACAAAACCATTTTAATTAGCACAGTGATGTTTGCCACTTCTAGTTTTTGATACTGTCTTAAACATCCTTTAAAAATAGCATTGTAGGACCCTTTTATTGTGATAGCTATTTTCCTTTCATTCGTATGATTTTTAACTGAAATAAAACATCCAGTTTAAGGTCAGACCACTGGGACTGGAGATGCATTTTTGTCAACTCACTGATTATCTGTCTCTAGGATGTGGAGTGGGCTCTCACATTCAATCACTGGGGTTTTCATTTTTGACTTCTTTACTGGTAGGGATCCACATAATTTTCTTTAAAAACCTTTTCTTAAAATGGAAACAGTTTAATTATCTAATTTCTCTTTCCATATCTTTTTTTTTTTTTTGCCGTCCATTTGCTCTCTGAACCCACCATTCTCTCCTCTCTTTGTTGTTTGTATAATGTGTCTTCAATTTTGCCTTAACTTTCTTTTCGTACTTCTTTCATTTTGACCCTATCATTATAAATGGCCCTCATTTTACCTCTGATTTGTGCTCTAATTTCTCATCTTTGCTTTCTCCCTACTGCCATTATTAAATGGATCTGAAATGGGAAATATCTTCACTTCCCTTAATTCTTTGAGCTTCATTACGTCTTCTCAGAACGCTTCCTCCAGAATTCTAGTGCTCTTCTGGACTCAGGTCCTGACAAAGGAACAAAGGTTTTCTCACTTTGATATTTCCACTGGTATTTGAATGATCTTCCTGTTCTGCAGGAGTGAGTTCATCTTCCAAATCTATTTTCCAACTGACCCATCTTTTAGGGAAGATATTAGAGTAATGATTTGAACAGGCAAACTAGCTAATGTTATTGTGTGCTTACTAATACTGATGGAGAGCTTACTCTATGCCAGCCTCTCTGGTATGTGTTTTACCTGGCAGAATTGTCTGATGCAGCTAGTAGGAGCTCTTCATTTTACAGAGGACAAGGGACATAACTATGTTTTGCAGAAGAAGCTGTCCAGGTTAGGGATTAGTTTGCAGATGGTCACACAGGAGTAAAAGGCAGATCTAGTATTCAACCAGCCAGTCTGAATCCCAAGGCCTCCAGGAATATATCCTCCCACCAGTGTTGGCTTTGTTTAGGCACCATTATGGCATCAGGCAGGACATAAAATGAGTGGCCTACAGGGATCATTCAGGTAATTTACTGTGGGTCAGGTAGAGAATGGGGCAACGTGGTGAACATGCTCATGGAAACAATGCCCCTTGTTCCAACTGAGAGCTGCCATGTGCGTGTGGATGGGGGCTCAGTGCTTGCCAGCTTCTGATCAGTCAAGGCAGCAAGAAATCCCAATATTTTGCATGTGGGATTTCTCATTAGAAAAGATGCATCTACTTAAAAAAAAATCACCCATGATGCTGGCAAACCAAGAACATTTGCATGTATAATATAACATAATCTGTGGGATTAGAAGCCTCTATTTAACTGACTCCTAAGCCTGTTATATCCCATTTATACCATTTTGACTCTAAAATAAAATAATTAGTAATATGCTCTCTATCACCCACCAAACTCCCCCCAAAGGTATGTTCTGGAACCAACCAACTAGATTCAAATCTAAACTTTTCCACACGACCTTACACAGGTTACTTAAGTCCCTTGTGCCTTAGTTCTTCATTTATAAAAAATAGGAACAGTAGTAAGGGCACCTGCATCACAGAGTTTTAAGTGGTTGCTTTTTAAAATAATTTTCACCAGTTTCACTGGAGAACAGGTGAATGGAGCTCCTTACCTGACCTGCCAAAAGTCAACCCCATCACTGGTCTTTCATGAGGATCAAGTAGGTTAATAATTTTTTGTATATTTAATAAAATACTGGAAGGATAAGAATAAGAAAACATCACTAGGCTCCGAGTCAGGATCCCTGAAGCTTGGTTTGAAATTATTTACTCACTGTGTGACCCTGGGAGAGTCACCTAACTGACCTTTGTATCCTCATCTACAAAAATATATCCTGCTCTGGAAAATATTTGTGTATTATCTTACCATCCCAAAGTATTTGAGAATCTCTCACATTTATTCTTCTTGGAAACAAAACATTCCATTTTTCCATTTGATTAGGACAATGCCAACTCCTGAACGTGTTGGTGTACACGACAAAAGGATGAGCATCTTGCATGCAGCCAAAAGGCGAGACAAAAGTTACAGCACCCCGCCCTGCCGGGGCCACTGCCCAGCTTCCCAGTAAATGTTGATTCGGTCTCAGTAAAAGAATAAAAAGTCACACAAAGGACATGAGCTCTTGGAGGGGCCTCATGCACGCTGAGTTCTATAAATGATGGAGCTATAAAAGGAGGCTGAAGTAGTTCTGGCTGAATGTTAATTTAACTACAGTCATATATAGTGCAGTTTAAAGCGTAGGAAGAAAAGGTACCCTATTAACATCTATGAGTGTGTTAGAACTCCCATGCACCAATCAAGGGGTGCACCACAGCAGGCCTAAAGAACGAACTTTATGAGCCACAAAATGCTCTTGAAATTAAAGATCTGGGCAAATAATAAATATTTCCCCAACGCTCTTACCTTTGAGAATGGCAATACCATTCCATAGAAGAGAGCTTGATATTGTTTAAAATTTAATCTTAAAATAACTTCTAGTTTTATTGATTGAAAGCCGGAGCTGCTTCATTAGAAGGAACTGTGCTACAGTGCAAAAGTTTGGAGATTCAGAAAAATTTGAAGGTGTAGATTGGCTAAGTCAATAAGGAATTTCTCAGCAGGGTAGAAAGATAAGAGAAGACCACGCTTGCTTAACAAAACCTTCACTGGTCACTCATCAACTTTATAACTATTAGGGTCCTCTATTAACATTTACCTTCTGATTCTCTTTTGGCATTTTTTTTTTTTTGCTTTGTGTTAAAATTATTTATACACGTATCATCAGATTGTGAGTTGCTTACAGCCAGAAACGGTCTCTTCCCCAGAGTTATTCTGCCCCAGCTAGCACTGTGTCTTTCACATGAGATAAATATAAATGTTTGTTGAATGAG
The DNA here is from genome assembly GCA_963574885.1 of Lepilemur ruficaudatus. Classification (NCBI taxonomy): domain Eukaryota; kingdom Metazoa; phylum Chordata; class Mammalia; order Primates; family Lepilemuridae; genus Lepilemur; species Lepilemur ruficaudatus. The sequence continues at coordinate 16,096 of CAUYRT010105300.1, read as the reverse complement.
TAAAGGTATATGTGCCCTTGTACATGTATGCGTATATACTCATCCTAAGATATCCTAACACATTACCTACGTTTTTTTCCACTAATCCCAATATATGTTTCAGTTCATATGATTCTAACGTTTTTAAAAAATAGGTTGAGCACTGTTTAAAAGAAGAGTGGTTGGGTTACACACACACACACACCCTTATTGCCAAGGAATCAAAGTCCATAGAAATCAGAAGGAGGTTAAAATTATTTAATTCAGTCTCTGATTAATATTCATAGATCTATTGTTATACAGTATTTGGTAACAAAGTCCTTTAAAATGTATTAACTGAACAAAAGCTTTATGGCCACTAACAATGACTGACTAAATGTGCATTTTGACCATTAAAAAATAGAAATTTCCAGAAACTTGATTGCATACCAATAGGAAAAGTAGTGATGAACTAAAAAGCAAAGTCTGAAAGTTATTTTTTAAACAAAATTGTTCCATGTGAAATGCTGTTTCCCTTAGACAGAGTCATAGATTTGTAGCTGTGATGACAGAGATGATAGGTACAGAAGACCACAATCGAAACGTAAAGGGAAGGAACAATGAGCAAGTTCTTTAAAAAGAATCCTGTTTGCAATTCTGTTGTTACTAATTCGTGTCAATAAATGATTTTGTACTTAAATCTTACAAGAGTAAACAGCTTTCAGCAATTCTCAGTGTTTTCTAGGGAGTGATTGTGATCAGTGGATCGAATCTGACTTAATCTAACAAATGATTATTCTTTACAATAGAAAAGCCAAGAAGAGCTGGATACCATTTGAATGCTTCCTGAACCCTATTTCAACACTTCTAAAATTGAACTCACTCTTTTCCTCCAGATATGTGCTCTTTCTTTTATGATTTGTGTCTCCATCAATACACCACCTTCCTTCTAATCACCAAAGCTAGACAGTCCCGGATTACCATTGATACCTTCTTTCTCTTCCCCAGCCACATTTGTTGGATCAATTATACTCTGAGAACCCTTCCCCACCTTGCCTTTCTCACTGCCACTAGTCTAGGTCTTTTGTCATCTTTTTCCAACTGCAATAATCTTCTCACTGGCCTGTCCGCTCTCAGTTTGATTTTGTATAATACCACTGGATTTATCTTCCTAGAACACTAATATGTTCACATTGCTTCCCAGGTAAACAATTTAAGAAGGAACTACTGTTAAAAGCACAGATGTCTTCCAATTGCAATCTAGGTGCCAGCGGGCATATTTTGTTTGGTTCATGGTTCAAAAATATTTTTGATTGGTCAACATTTAATAATTTTGATAATTCACTTATTATATCTACTGCTTTTCTTGAAAAAGAGCAATTAGCTCTTTTTCAACATTTCTCTAGTTGGACTGATTTACCATCCCCATACAATCCTCCAAATGTAAGATTTCTCCATGTCATTACAGACCTCACTACTCCCTATTGTCTCCTTGGCAATGAGAGCATCTCGTAGCTATCACTTGTCCTGTCTTTTTTAATGTAGTTTCTCTTATACCCAATCCACTTCCTTTACTACATTCTAATGTCCATGTTACTTAGCACAGCATTCAAGACCCTTATAAGCTGGCTTCATTCTCATCTTACCATCTTATTTTCCTCTAAATCCCCAGTTGATATTTCAGCCATATCATACTGATTCCTGCTCCTAGAACATTCAGGAGCTGAGGGTTTAGAGTACAGGTAGACCCAGACTGTCTGAGGGGAAATTTAGCTTCTGCCTTTATTGGCTTCATTATCTTGGACAAACTACCTAACCTCTCCATGCCTTGGGTATTTTGTTTGTAAAATAGAGATAACAGTGCCTACCTCATATGATTTTAATAAGGATTTAGAAGAGTTAATACATATGAAGCTTTTAGCGCTTCATAAATGTTCAATTTTAGACATTGTTAATTTCCCACCAAACAAAACTCATGAAGTTCCATCAGTTGGGCATGTCCTTTTGTTTCTTATTTTGCCTGGTGCATTTCAACTTCTTTTTTAATATGCTACTTAAGCGTTACATTTGGGAAATGGTTTCCATTTTCCACATCAAAATTAATTGCTCCTTTTTTAATGTAAGTACTCATAGACCAATTTGGTTGTACCTCTTTTTGTGGACTGACCCTATCTCCCCTTGGATTTTCAGCTACTTCAGGGAAAGGAGCAGAGCTTACATGTCATTTTATCTTCTGAATATCTAGGTGAGTGCTCTACAATATTCAATGTTCAGAAAAAGGTTGTCACTTGAACAAAAGTGAATTCATGGGTTTCTCTTTGATGAGCCAAGTAATTGTGAACTGAGTGCATCTGAAAGAGCATCACGTGCATCCACTTACTGGAAAAATGAAAAAACAAACAGATGTGGAAATTAATTAATTCTTCTATAGACAGTTAATGTGGCAGAACAAGGACCAAACCACTGAGACCATCACCTGCACTTGCATCTCCTTTTCTCTTTAATATATCCATGAGGAGCTGGATCCTCACTATCATTCAAGTGATAGTGGGGTCACACAGGCAGGGTTTCTAGAAGGTAACTGTCTATCAGAGCTCTGCTGTGATCATGCAGCCATTGCCACCAAACCACATGGAAGGGTGAAGATGGTAGCAACAACCAAATTGTTGGGGACAATAATTTATAAGGTTCAGAGTTACCATTGCTAGCATCCCTTTCGTGTAGGGGACTCAGTAAGTTATGTTTCTTAGATTACCTCATGAACTCTCTTTCCCCTCTTATCACTGTATCATTAGAGTCAGCACTATTGGGTAGCATGCTTGCAATAAATTTTGTTGGATAAGTGAATGTAAGCACAAATGATATGCCTAAGATCACGTAGTCAATAAGTAGTGCAGCCACTATTTGAATCTAGAACCTTCTGAGTTCCCTTCCCAGGATCATTTAATTTTAACACATCACGTGATTGGATGGCTCCTCACTGCTAATCCGTACAGGTTTGCTCTAAGTCTGCTCAGCCACTTATATTTTACTAAGCCTCTCTTTCAACTTTGATCCCCACGTGCTCTTCCTTCATACTGGGAAGTATTTTCTCTGATTTCTATTCATCTTTTAAAACACAACCTAAGTATCTCATCCTCTCCTGCCTACCTACTCTAGGTCAGGTGCCCATGTCTTTGGTTCCATGATACCATCTGCATGTTCTTCTCATATTATTCATTTATACTCTACTCTTATTTCTACCCATAGAGCATGAGCTCCTTGGGAGCAAAAACTTGTCCCGCTCTATTCTGTGGCTCTACCTAGCAGAGTTCTCAGCAAATTGTAAACACTCAGTGAATATTTGTTCAATAAGTGTGTGGAACAAAGGACACAAAAGTCCCAACAAGTAGAACTTGGAACTACAGAGCTAGATCGTAAGATAGAGTCAACAATTTGCTGGGTTCATGTAACAACTGATTGCCAAGGACTCACAGTTGCCTGTTCATAACACTTAGCTTCCTTGTCTTAATGCTCCGTACTGGACCCAACAGACAGAAATGATTAATTCCCAGTAAAACTTTCCTACCTGTGCTCTAGGCTACTTTTTCCACTTTCTATTACAGATTTAGTTTGCCACTACACCTAATTTTCTTCTTTTCTAGCTGTGGGCATTGTTTCAAGATCAAAAAGCTTTCAATTTACATAGAGGTTTGTAGTTTCTCCAAAAACTAACAGCCAGCATATGACAACAAGAAGAGGCATTTCCACAGTAGCTGATTGCAAAATAGATGTAATCTTGCAACCACATCAATATCGTCAAGCGCTCTTGCTCACATAGGTTAAAAAAAGCATCTGCGTGGGAGTCTTGGTTTCAAAAGCCTTGAAGGTACATGTTTAAAGAAACTACGAATACTGAAAATTTTGAAATAAATTGTAACATCAGGATTTGAGTGTAAATCTTATTTCTTTGCAGAAGGAAGAGGGTAGGAGGATGTTTTTTATTTCCAGACAATCTCCTAAGAAAGTAAACCCAAGACTAGGTGAGAATTGTGTGGCTTCATTCTGTCAAAACATATTGCTACTTATAGGCTTAGGGATGCTGCCAATAAAATATTTCTTCAACCCCCGAGGTTCTACAAGAATAGACTCTTGGATAAGATTATTGTTAACAGCACAAGTGTTGATATAGCCACGAGTTAATAGCTACTGGCAAACAGCAGCCTTTTTTGTTCTGTGTGAATAGTTCTTCCTCCCCTACTCTGCCAAACTAAGCACATTTGGTGTGTTTTCAAAGTGGCACACAGGAGGTCAATTCATTAATCATTCTCAAATAGTGGGAAACAGAGACTCCTGTCTAGGAAGCCACTGGAAATGTAGTCCTTTCTGTTTTCCATTTTAAGCTAGTAGGTGATATTTCCCCCCACTAAAAATTCCTTCCTTCCTTTCTTGACTCCTCAAGGGCCTGTTCATTTCTCATCTCTTTAGGTTAGAATTCAAATGACTCTGTCACTTTTAAGTAGACAATTGAGTGGAATTGGGGGGAAAGGGGGTATTTTTTTCTTTCTTTTTTTTTTTTTTTACATCATGTTTAACTCTACTCACATACAGTGTATAAAATACCTGGCCAAAATTTACCTTCCTAACTTTACCCACTAAGAAAGCCACTTCTCTGGGCACACTGGTATGCTCAATGTTTGGCAACCACAGATGTGTCTTAGGTAGGTGGGACACAGATGAAGCTAATATTTATACCCACCCACGCCCATCCTGAGCCTACCTTGCACACATGGGATTCGGTAGCAGGTATAGCAGGTAGACTTGGATGGGGAGATGTATGATTCCAACTCTTGCTAGCTGTGAGATTTTAGGCAACTGACAAAACTTCCAAAAGTCTTGCTTTCTTCCTCTCTAAAATGGTTATAATTGTAGAACCTACCTCCCAGGGGAGTTGTGAGCTTAAATTTGAATACATAAGTAAAACATCTTAGTAGAGGGAGGAAATTTCCTGATCCTCTTCTCCTCCTTCTCTTCTCTCCCTCATTATTCTTTTCCCTCCTCTTCTTCCTTCTCTTCTTCCTCTCCTTTTCTTTCCCCCATTTCCTTTGTTCTCCTTTCCCACACCTGGAACACATCCCCTTGCTCAACTTTCTCATGTGAATTCCACTAGAGAATTCTTCATATTTTAATTCACTGGAGTCTCCAAACAAATGAAAGGCCAGGGACTTTTTCTTGTAGGCTGAATTCTATTTACACTGAAAATAAACTAATTTTTTAGTACGATTTTCCCGAGGCTGCTAACTGGAAAGGACTCCAGATTTTGGATGACACTGATGCAGCTGGCTCTTTTGTTTGGTTGAGGCAATCATAGAACTGAACAGCTAGTGTAACGTCAGATGAAATACAAGAGCCTTTCCTTTCTGCTCTCGGGATCTCTGTAAAATGTCCTGTTTGTTTTGAAGGTCAAAGTGAGTTCTAAGCAGTAATTGAATGCAGAGCGGATAATGCTTGCCCACTTTAGATTTGCAGCTTCCAAAGCTGATCAGGCAACAGAACTCTGACATTTTCTTTATTTTCATGTGAATATAAAACTCAAATATTTAATTGATTCTGAGCCTCTATAATATGTGGTTTTATCTTCACGTACAAGCATCTCCTTCTCCAATCCTGGCCTTGAAAGCACAGCTTTCCTGCAGTCCTCAGCCTTCTTCGCCCCTTTACCAGAGTCCATAGAGTGCTTTTCTAATCCTCTGCATGCACATTGTTTTAAAAAAGCAAACAAACAAACTGCTTGGGAAAACAACTTTCTATCATTTAATTTTGTCCTATTTCTAGTGCTCCCTCCTGTAACTATCTTTGCTTTCTCAAAATTCTGTGACTTACTTCACCTTGTCTCTTTGGTGCATGGCCACATTTCTCAAAAGTACAACTCTAGATTGTCTTAATGGCTTTCTCAAAAGAACCCGACAGTTATTCCTGGTTTAGTTACATCCAGTTACTGGACTAGAGAACCCAAGTCTGGCCTGACTTAGATGCTAAAGACATGACTTTCTCCCATTTCTCCAGGGACATCACACGTTTTGGATGTGGCTTGATCTTCCAAGTAGGAACTGGACACCAGTGAACAAACTTGTCCCCAGAGAGACCTGACTGGCCCATGTGTGACCCCAATGTCCTTTCCTGTTCTCTAACTGCCTTTGGGATTCTCCAAAGGTTTCCTATATTTGCAATTAGTTATTTGTCCTATCTAATTGCTTTCTTTCCTTTCTTCACCATTCTTTTCTAATGCCCATGTCTTCTCAACTCTTTATCACTTTCTTTTCCAGTTTTTATGGGTATTTATGGCTCGGCTTCTCACAAAGAAAAAGCAAAGAAAAGTAACCTTGTTATTCAAGAACCACAAAAAGAATGAGAGCAAATAGAAAATACAGCTCAGTCTAGGAACAGAAACGGACTGTTTCACAACACCAAACGCACTTGAAGGCAGGGCTGCAGTATTCTTCCCATCTCCCCACTTAGGCTCTAACACAGAGCTGAGCTTTGTAACCAATTAACAGATAACTGGGAGGACCCCCCTCCTCAACCCGACCTCTTCTTTCCCTTAAAATCAGAGATCAGCATAGTGAGATATTTGCCATATATGTGATGATTTCATATTGGGACAAGACTGGTTTGATTTGGGCCAGCTTAAGGGATAGTCTACACTTATGAATCTAATTATATATAATTTTATATAGAGAGGTAATCAGGCACTCCTATACATTAATAGTAACACATTGATGGATCTATAAAAAAAAAAAAAACTGTGTCCCTACATGGCTAAAGAATTTGAGATTCAGCCCCCATAAGGAGAGCACTGAAAACCTCACCCCACAAAGTTCTTTTGAATCAGATGCTGAGTGGGATGCCCTGGATTTTTGGTGCTTACATTCACTCACTCTAGAGCCATAAGGAAGATGCCTAACCACTTCAAGCCCTAGTTTCGCTATCCGTAAAGTGATAAACATTACGTCTACCTAACTCAGATGATTTCTTTTAAAAGGTCTTGATTTAAATGTTTGATTGATTGAGCTATAGGTTAATATACATAAAGCATTTAGAACAATGAATGGCAAATAGGAAGCACAATATAATATTACCTCTTGTTATCAGTAGTAGCATGAACATTACTGAGTAGGCTCCTTGTGTATGCTGCCCATGCAAAGAGAGGTATGCTTTGGAAATCATTGCTGCTCAATAACTAGGAGGAATGCCAAGTCATAAGATAACCACATTGCTTTACTTTCCTTGTTCATTGTAGCTATGCAGTGTTTTTTGCAACAACATATGATTTTCTTTCTTTTTTTTTTTTTTTGCATTACTTGTGAAGGATCAACACAGCCCCCACCTTTTCCTTATCACATTCTTCCTAAGAATAGAACATAGCTCTTAAACTCTCACTGTACTTTAGCAAATGTACAGAGGCTATATTTCACAGGCAAAATCATACATTTTCTAGGGCCTCCATGTGTTTTCTAATCACTGTCTCAGAATCTACTGCCAGACTTAAGGACATTCTTAAAGTGGGTGCAGTAGAGCAGGAAGCAGGAATGAAAATCTCTGAGTGTTGCTGCTTGTGTGTGGTCCCTCCCCTCCCCAAGTCTCCACCCTTCTATTTCAGAAGACTTGCCAAGGGCATTTTACCAAAGGGAAATAATCTCCAGGGTGGTATTTCCCTCCCAAAAATGTAAGAAAAATCATGCCTGGAGAGAAGAGTTTCAGGACTGATACAAGAGGTGAACCAGTGGAGGCAGTTCTTAACTTATTATTCTAAGTTTCCCAGAATTTCCTCTCCATTCTGGTATTTGACCAAAGTGGTGTGGTCATGCGAAGAAGGGGTAATGACACTCATTCAGTCATTCATCAAACATTTACTAAAAATCCAAGCAATACAGTGCAGTGACAAGGGGAAAGAAGATGCTTCATGGTCTCTCTTCTTAAAGTAGTAAGGAAAAATCAGAGCTGTATAACTGAAACACAAGAGCTAAATCTTTAAAATACACAGCATGAAGGGAACACAGAAAGAGAAGTCCTGGTAGGTCCTGGGTGAGGCAGTGTGGGCATGCATGAGGCAAGTGCTTCTAGGTAGAAGAACAACAAATTTGAAGATGGGGAACACTGAAGCAGCATAGTCTTAGGAAGCTGAAAGTGGAGGTTTAAAGAGGCCACACACAGGACAAGGCTGGACAGATAGGCAAGGGCTAAGTGTGAACACCTACTGTGTTAAAGCATTTGGGAGTTTTTAAAATTGTGCAATGGGAAGCTATTAAAGACTTTTAAAATATACATATTTTATTTCAAAATATTAAGGGGGTACAATGTTTTGTTATATGTGTACCCCGTATGAGGCTTATGTTGGGGCTTTTAGCGTGCCCATCACCAAAATAGTGTTCATTGTACCTGATGGGTAAGTTTTTACCCATCATCCCCTCCCAACCTTTCCCCTTTTTCTTCTCCCATGCCCTTTACATCTTTTATGCCTGTGTGTGCCCATTGTTTAGCTCTCAATTATTACAGAATGCATGTGGTGTTCATTTTTCCATTCTGACATACTTCACTTAGGATAATGGTCTCCAGTTCCATCCAAATTGCTACAAAAGACATTATTTCATTCCTTTTTATTGTTGGGTAGTATTCCACGGTGTGTAAATATGTTGTGTATACACACACACACACACACACACACCACATTTTGTTAATCCACTCATGAATTGATGGACACTTAGGATGATTCCACATGTTTACAATTGTGAATTGTGCTGCAATAAACATTTAAGAGCAGGTGTCTTTTTGATAAAATGACCTCTTTTCCTTTGGGTAGATACCCAGCGATGGGATTGCTGGATTGAATGGTAGGTCTACATATATTTCTTTGAGAAATCTCCATGCTGTTTGTTTTTCATAGAGGCTACACTAACCTGCAGTTCCACCAAAAGTGTATAAATGTTCCTATCTCTCTGCATCTATGCCAGCATCTATTGTTTTTTGGCTTTTTAATAATGGCCATTCTGACAGGGTAAGATGGTATGTCATTGTGGTTTTAATTTGCATTTCCCTGATGATGAGTGATGTTGGGCATTTCGTCATATATTTGTTGGCCATTTGTCTATCTTCTATGGAAAAACTTCTGTTCATGTTTTTTGCCTGATTTTTAATGGAGTTGTTTGTTTTTTTCTTGCTGATTGTTTGAGTTCTTTGTAGATTCTGGATATTAGCCAGAATATAGTTTGTGAATATTTTCTCCACTTCTGTAGGTTTATTAATTCTGTTGATTATTTTCTTTTCTGTGCAGAAGTGCTTTAATTTAAATAAGTGTGATTTATTTATTTTTGTTGTTGCTGTATTTGCCTTTGGGGTCTTACTCATGAATTCTTTCCCTAGGCCAATGTCTAGAGGAGTTTTCCCTACATTTTCTTCTAGAATTTTTAGTGTTTCATGCTTTACGTTTGAGTCTTTTATCCATCTTTAATTAATTTTTGTATATGGTGATAGAGGTTCTGTTTTATTCTTCTGCACATGGCTACCCAGTTTTCCCAGCACTATATATTTATTAATTAGGGATTCCTTCCCCAAGTGTATGTTGTTATCAGCTTTATTGAAGATCAACTAGTTGCAGGTAGGTGATTTTATTTCTGGATTGTCTATTCTGTTCCATTGGTTTACGTCTCTACTTTTATATCATTGCAATGCTGTTCTGGTTACTATAACCTTGTAGTATAATTTGAACCCAGGTAATATGTTGCCTCCAGATTTATTTTTTTTTGCTTCAGATTACTTTGGCTATTTGAGCTTTTTTTTTTGGCTCCAAATGAAGCATAGAATTATTTTTTTCTAGATCTGTGAAATACGATATTGAAAGTTTGATGTTTGATATTTTGAGAATTATGTTGAATCTATAAATCATTTTGGGCAGTATAGACATTTTAACAATATTGATCTTACCAATCCACGAGCAAGGGATATTTTTCCATTTGTTTGTGTCATCTACGATTTCTTTCATCAATGATTCATAGTTCTGCTTGTAGAGATCTTTGACCTTCTCAGTTAAGTATGTTCCTAGATATTTTATTTTCTTTGCTGCTATTGAAAAATGATATTGAGTCCTTGATTTGACTTTCAGCTTGACTACTGGTAGCATATAGAAATGCTACCGATTTTTATACATTGATTTTATAACTGAAGACTTTTTAAAATTTATTTATCAATTCCAGGAGTCTTTTTCTGGAGTCTGTAAGATTTTCTAGATACAAGACCATATCATCAGCAGATAGTTGCCCTCCTCTTTCCTGATTTGAATGCCATTTATTTCCTTCTCTTGCCTGATTGCTCTGGCTAGGACTTCTAGTACTATATTGAATAGAAGTGTTGATGGTGGGTACCTTTGTCTTATTCCCATTCTTAGGGGGAATGCTTTCAACTTTTCCCTATTTAATATGATGTTGGCTGTGGGTTTGTCATAAATGGTTTTTATAATTTTGAGGTATGTTCCTTCTATATCTAGTTTGTTGAGAGTTTTTTTTTTTTAATCATGAAAGGGTACTAGATTTTATTGAATACTTTTTATGTGTCTATTGAGATGATCATATGGTCTTTGTTTTTGCTCCTGTTTATGTGGTGAATAATGTTTATTGATTTGTGTATGTTAAATAACCCTTGCATCTCTGGGATGAAACTCACCTGATGGTGGTGAATTATCTTTTTGATGTGTTGTTGAATTCAGTTTGCTAGTATTTTGTTCAGGATTTTTGCATCTCTGTTCATAAGCAAGATTGGTAGGAAGCAATTAAAGAGTTTTGAATAAGAAAAAGAGTTAATCTGTTTTACATGTTAGAAATATAAGTCTAGCAACAATTTTAAAGCTGGGTTGTGCACATGTGTGTGTACTTGGAGGGGATTGGGTGGACATGTTGGCCAAAAAGGAGGGTATTAGAGTAATTCCACTGAGAAATGATATAGCCCTGAACTAGGAAAAGAAATAGTGGGATGCAAAAGATACGATGATATGGCGTGTGAAAAGACAAGAATGATCACCTGAATCCTGACCTGGTCACTCAGGTAGCTGATGATGCTCTTAACCTGATACAAGAAGAGTGGTAGAGAATAGCTTCATTTTGTTCCTGTTCAATTTGAGAACACACTGGAACATTCACACAGGCAGTCAACAGACAGGAGCTCATAAGAATATTTGCTGGGTATGGGTTATCAGGGTGGACATACATGGACCAGTCTATGTGCTCAAACTAGCTGTAGAAAGAAGGAAGGAGCAATAAACAGAGTCATAATGTAGACAGCCCAGTAGAGAGGATAAGAAAGTGGACCCTAGAGCTACAGTGTTTGAATTCAATTTCCATCCTCATAACTTAGCATCTGTTTAGCCTTTAGCAAATTATTTAACCTCTCTGAGCTTCCATGTACTCTTCTGTAAAATGCAAGCAATAGCAGCATCTGCCTTGTAGCAGTGTTATAAACATTGAATGAATCAATACTTTTGAAGTACTTGGGCCAGTGGTGATGCAAAATTACGTTATTAGTATTGTTAGATATTTCCATAATGAATGAAAGGCACAAGAAAATGTTTGTGGTGGAAGAACAGTAGAGCTTTAAGAAGATCTCTAGGGAACTCCAGCATTTGAAAGTGGAGGAATGAGCTGGGGGGAAGAAAGTATGAAACATAGAGGCAGAAAGGATGAAAAAAAAGACCCTGGAGAGAATTATGTCATGGAAGCCAATGGAGAAAGGATTTTCTAAGAGTATTTATCATGAGCAAATGCTCACATACACACAATTCAAGTTAAAACTTAGGAGTGTCTTTGAATTTTTCAACAATAATATTTTCAATGGAATGAGCACATGTTTAGCAAGATGACCATGATCAGTGGGCTGAGAATGAATATAGTACAAAAATGTGAAAGTAGTTGTTATGTGGTGCTCTTTCAGGAAGCTTAACAATGTGAGGGAGGAGGATGGGAAAGGTGTAGCCAGAAGGACAAGGAATGTTATGGGAGTATTTCTGTTACGATTTTTGATGATATTTGTTGTTTGCAATATGGGAGAGACTTAACTATGCCTCTAAAGCAAGAGGAAAGTAATCTTGAAAATATATGAAAGAGAAGAAATACATCAGTCATCGTTACTGATAAGAAAGAAATGAGAGTTTTCTTTTCTTTCAATGAATGCAGAAAAAAGCCCTGGAGCAGCTGCTTTCCCCTCTTTTCACTATCCAACCCCAATCTCAATTCCTGGCAAGGTCCTAAAAGGCCTAACAGTCTACATTTTGATATTAAGGCTTTCTTAGTATCTGATATGAATCTGAGGCCAATTCATGGGTTGCCTCTACCTATAACCCTATGGCTATTGTCTATGCTGCCCAATATAGTATCCATGAGATCCGTGTGGCTATTTAAAATTCTATTTAATTAAAAATTCAGTTTCTCAGTTGCATTAGCCACATTTCAAGGACACAGATGGCTAGTGCCCCCTGCATTAAGGAATGTGGATATAGAACATTTTCTTTATCACAGAAAGGTTCTTTGGACAGTGTTGTTCTAGGTGATGAAATAAATCCCATTTCTCTCTCTGGGGTCTGTCAACTATGAGGTGTTCCTGAGACTGTTCATATCACCACCCTGTTGACCTTGAACCCTGAGCATGGTCCTTGCTCTCTGGCCTCCCCACTCTGCTCATGGTCTTTTATTAGTTCTCTCTGTGGGACCTCTCTGTCTTTTAATATTTAATAGCCACTTAAGTTACCACACTTCCATTTGAAATCTTCTTTTCATTGGCCACAGGTGCCTCCCTTGAAGAATTTTGTAAGTACCCTCTTGCCTATTGACTGTGGAGATCCTATTCCAAATTATTCTCTTTGTCAAGCCCTATAATCTACCCCTAGTTTATACACTCTTCATATTCAGAACCTACTTTTATGCTCCTTTGATTTTAAATCAAAGACTGGCAAGAAGTACAATGTGTGAACTTTGGATTCAGATGGATCAGCTATTACAACATTTTATGTGTTTAACATGGACATAGTTCTTAACCTGATAGAGCCTTGGGTACCTCATCTCTCAATGGAGAATGAAAACAGAAAATCCAGGAGGATTACATGACACAAATTTGTCAACTTCTTGGTGTGATATGTGACAAACTGCATATTATGTTCTCTCTCTTTCTCTCTCTCTCTATCTTTTCCTCGCTTCCTCTCTTTCTTGAGTCTTTTCCCAGAGGTTATATTTGATTGTGAGTACAGAACCTGTGAGTAAGCAGTAGCTTAAGTAAATCATGGTCTGCAATTTTCTCTACAGAATGAAGGCTGGAAGTAGGCAGGACCCAACCATGGTCCATTGGCTGGAGGACTCAGACCCATGGGCTCTGACTTCTTGGCCTTTCCCTCATGTTTGCATGGTTGCTGCTACAAGTCCAGTCACCAACACTGATTCAGATATCCCTGAGGAATCTGGAAAGTTGGCTCTAAGCTGCTTGCCTTTCACTCTAGAGAAAGTCAAGGGAAATGCTGGAAGGAGATAATCTATAGACACCTCCACAAGGACAAAGTATGGGCTCCTGGGTGTCCATCTTTCTTCCCCATCTTCTGCCCCTTCCTGGCCCCTCAGTGAGAAATTCTTATCAGTCATCTGGAAATGTCTAAATGGCCATAGTAGAAATCAAGTAGCCCTCATCCCTGCTCCCAGTTGCTTGGGAATCAGACTCCATTCTCCTGCAATTTAAGCTGGTGTGTGCTATATTCACTGTACAGACACAACAATAAGTAACTGATAACTTGATTTAAAGTGTGTTTCTGTCTGAACATAATTTCTACCTAAACCTCTGGAATCAACAAATATCCATGTACTTTTCAAAAAATATCAACAATGGCCATGTAGTTAGCTCCTCTCCACAGCTCTGACTTTGCATGTATTGAAGTCAGAATATTCTTTTTATCAGAACTTAGTACAATAGCATAAAAAGCTTATTTCATAGACAGGGTATCAATAGATAGCATTTTGTTGTCTTCCTTAAATGTCTTCTCATTTTTCATATCTGTGGTGTCCGTTTTCAAGCTGAGTAAACCTACCCATGATTGCTTTTAATATTTATTCAAACACACACACACGTACACACACATACACGTACACACACATTTGTTGATATATTTGTATATCTTAACCTGGCAATGGTGAATATTACTGCTCATTTTTAACCCTTTCCCATTTTATGTTTTTATTTATTCTCATAATTACATTGACTGCTATTTAAAAAGAAGAAAAGACTAAGAAAAAAATGTATAGCTCAAAGAAAGCTTGATACATTAAACACTCTCTAACTTGGGTGCCCTGTGAGTAATATCAAAATGTATAGTGCCGTAAATAGTATCATTAGAATGTGAACATAAATATTGCACATAAACTCAAGACTCCCAAATAAGGCACCCTGTGAAGAATGTTCAAAGACCTACCATGGTCTAAATGTAAACAGTACCAATGCTAGAGTTATGAACATCTGTTTGGAGCAGTTTTTCAGTAGGGACTGTTCCTTTTACAAGGAAAAATCTGAAGAAAACATCAAGTGCTTAACCATTACATCATGCTGCAGACTTTCTATACCTCCGTAAGGCACAAGGTTATATGAGCTTACTCCCCACCCCCCAAACTGTTAATAACACTTGCCCTATTTCATGCTCAACAAACATTCCCAGAGGTTCTATGTTGAAAGGACATCTCAGCCACTCATGCTGGAAATTGTGTGTTAAATACAGTTTTAAAATAAAATCTGTATTGTATAGGACTCCACTGAGCAATCTCTGTTGGGAGCAGGAGGAAGCAAAACAAATCAAATGAAAATAAGACAAAATACCCCCAAAACAATTATGATTCACAAAGCGGTGGCAAGGAGAATGATTGTCAAAACCATAAATCACATTATGTTAGGGCTTGCGTTCACCCCTTGCAAGATTCCAAAAGGGGAATTTCTCTGGTGCAAAGCATTATACAACTAACAAAAGCATGTATTAGACAAGCGTGCAGTGGCCCTTTCAGTGGCATATTGATTCCTTGAGAGAAAGCTACCTGATCAGCACTGTAGTGAAAATAGAGAATGGGAGAGTTTAGTAGCAAAGATGTAGGATTTGGAGTTCTGATTCTAACTCACTAATTGTTCTAATTCTGTGCCCACTGAAGTCACTTACATCCCCTGAAACTCACATTCCTTATCTTAAAAACAAATGAATAAACATAAAAACCAGAACCACAGAGATTCCCGAGCCACAGGATGATTTCACCGTGAAAGCCGAATGATGTATCCTTATGAAGTACTTTGAGAAATGTAGAACACTGTGAAACGAGTGTTTTGTAATTTTTAAACAGTTACAGAAAAAACAAATGAAATATTTTGAGCAATGAAAATATCTGAATTTTGTATTCAGCCTTTAATTTAAATAAAATATTAGATAAAAATTAAATAAAAATATTAAGATATTTACCACAGACTATCAAATACTGATGGTTTCCTAATTACTAATGAGTCAACTACTTTTTCAGTATTCCCTATAATAACCTATTATAACTCAAAATATTTTTTTTTGTTTCATATAGTGTCAAAAATCAGCACAACTCATGTTACAACTTTCCCAATTCTACACTACAAAATTCCCATACTTCCTCTTCACTCACTACTGTTTGAAAACCTGGAAATGAAGAGCACTCAAGCTGGGGTAGAATGAAGTGGCTTCTAATTACAAGATTTTCACCAGGAGTACTTCTTTTTCTTTTTAATACAACAGAAAACTACTTAGAAGAAATTACATATAATATGGTGACAATAGTTAATAACAATATAACATATTCTTGAAAATAGCTAAGTGGGTATATGTTAAACGGTTTGATTTAGCCATTCCACAATGTATGCATATTTCAAAACAATGTGTTGTACATGATAAATATAAGTAATTTTATTTGTCAATTAAAAATTAATTAAGTAGCCGGGCGCGGTGGCTCACGCCTGTAATCCTAGCACTCTGGGAGGCCGAGGCGGGTGGATTGCTCAAGGTCAGGAGTTCGAAACCAGCCTGAGCAAGAGTGAGACCCCCGTCTCTACTAATAATAGAAAGAAATTAATTGGCCAACTA
>CAUYRT010105299.1:0-32396 GCA_963574885.1 Lepilemur ruficaudatus | reverse complement strand
ATTAATTGGCCAACTAAAAATATATAGAAAAAATTAGCCGGGCATGGTGGCACATGCCTGTAGTCCCAGCTACTTGGGAGGCTGAGGCAGTAGGATCGCTTAAGCCCAGGAGTTGGAGGTTGCTGTGAGCTAGGCTGACGCCATGGCACTCTAGCCTGGGCAACATAGTGAGACTCTGTCTCAAAAAAGAAAAAAAAAAAAAGAAGTCGCTGAAAGGAAAATGTTTCCTTGACCTATTTTAGGTAAATAAAGATGTCTAAAACATACACAAACCCAGACATACACACTCAGGTACACACTCAAACACCTTTAATAATTCGTCTTCTAAGGCAGCCAGGTACCTAGGAATACCAGTCTTCAGTAAACTAAGGCATGAGCCCTGCTGTTTCTCCTTACTTGATCTACTTGAAACTATGTTCAAACAATGTTCAGACTGAGCTGTTCTGTCTTCAAACATGGCCTTGCCCCTACTAACATAAGCTGTATTAGGGTAGTAACTTTGTCTTGTTCATCTTACTCCTTGAACAGTGTCTGGCACATAGCAGGCCCTCAAACTAACATGCAGAAACCAGTTGCCAAAGTTCTCTTCTCATGCAACTCAATAACATATCACATAAAAATAGGTGCTGGTCTGATGTTCTTTCACATAGTCAGGGTGGCACAAGATAGAGACAAACTAATATATATTGACTGAAATTTCCACATATTTTAAAAGCCCCAGACCAAAACCAAGGAGTCGAAAAAAGGGAATCACCTGTTGAAATGTTGCTTCCTCCAGTCCCGATCGACGGAACTCTGCAAGGATGGCTCTCAGGAAGCCCTGTTCCAGAACGGAGGAGTTTCTTAAAGAAAATGAGTAAAGTGTGAGTTCTTGTAAGTGGATGTTCCACTAGCCCAGAGGAAAGCCAAACAAAACTTTTCTTTGTCTTCAGAGAACAAAGAGAAAAAGCTGGGGAATACTTTCTCCTGTGTTATATGGCAAGGTTCCCCCTCAGCCCCAGTGTTTCAGACTAATACAGAAAATGCCACTTTGGAAGTGAAGGAACATGGCAACTACATCTGGAAATATACTGGTATCTCAAAAAAACCCATACCCTCATATCAAGAGCTGAGCACACCACTTGCCCTACAGTGTGAGAACTATCTGCTTCCTTCTTCTTGTTCCCGTAACACATTTACTCCCCAAACACCTGCACCTGTAGCATAGCTCAATAAATGGCAAGTGTACCTCTGTTATCCGAGGTTTGTTTCTGTCTCCTTGACTAGACTATGCCCCTTAGATAAAGAACTGAGTCATTAGTAAATGCAGATTGAATGAGTAAATGCTTAGGAAGGGAAATATGCTTCCATGGCCTTCCTCAACTGTGGAGCAGCTTACTTGATAGCAGTGATGTATGACGATGAAAACATCTCATGCACAGCTTCCATTAAGTGGGCTACAGTGACCAGGCCAGGGGAGTCAGGCTTCTGGGAGGAGAGCTCGCAGATCTCCGTGGCACGCCTACAGATGTCCAGGCAGCGTCTTGCATCTCCAGAGAGGGCTGCTACCTACCAAGAGAGATTATTTTATTCCTGAGGCCATCTTAACCCAAAAGAACCAATAGATTCTGTGTTCGGCTAAAAAGGACAGGTGGTGTTGGCAATGGACCAAGTTAAGCCTAAAGTTAAGTACTTAATTAACCCTGGCAAGGAGCCTTGAGGAAGCATGGGAATGACTATGTCACACATGGGATTCTAATCCCTGAGTCCAAACCATTGTCTTTTTAGATGAATCAGATCAACCCACAAGCTGATGGCTCTGCCAGTGCTCCTGGGCCCCTTCTTAAGGAATCCTCTATTCTCTTCCAAGCCCACTTGTAAGGCCTCTTGCATTTTAAGCCTCACAAAGGGAATTCTTTGACTTACTGCAGCCTGCAAGGATCTCAGTTTCTGTATTTCCAGTACTTGCCAACAATGTGTACCATCCACCTGACTACCATCATACTTTGCCTGGCAACATCCCCAAAATGATTATTTCCTTCCAAAATTCATGATATAGGTATATATACACAATACACCAAGACACTAAAAGTAATCATCTTTGAGAAGTGGGATTATAGGCGACTTAAAATGTTTTGTGTATTATTTCTGTTTCCTCAATTCAAATTTAAGACATTCCCAACAAAAAAATCACTTTTTAAGTAACCTAAGACAGAAATATGCACCTCAGCTTACATTTGTCCCCTGCTCTAATCTCCCACATTGAATTGGGAAGGATGCTGCCTCATCCCTTCTCATCCTGCCTCATCCCTTCTTTCCTCCTATCGCCACCCCCATAGCCTGGTGGAGCAGAACCTTATCTGTGAACCTTGGGGACCCTAAGCATCCTTTCTGACTGCTCCTAGGGCAAAGGAGACAAAAGAAAAATCCAGGGTCCATCCAACATGGCATCCAATAGGAGACTCGGCATGAACTCAGAACTCAGCCTTCCCTGCAGCCTCAGTACGAGGGTGAATGAAATCCATCCCACAGAAGGGATGGCAGGAAAAATTGCCTGTTTTGACCCTGGTGCTAGGTGAGTATGGGGCTTAAGTCAGTCTTTGATGAATCAAGTGATTCTTAAAATAATGGTGAAAAGTACGGATCATGTTTCAGTCTTTAGTCTAAGTCTTTTTAGTCTTTAGATTAAGACTTCTAAAGACTGAAACAGGATCTGCATTTTTCACCTTTCACAAAAATGAGCACTTATCATCTCTGATGATAATCAACTCAAACAAAAGACTGACACAGGACCTGCACTTTCCACCTCTCACAAAAATCAACTCCAACAAATGATTCTTAAAATAATGGTGAAAAGTGCTACCATTATTAAAATAATGGTGAAACGATGGTGAAATAATTCTTAAAATAATAATTTTAAAGGCTCTAGTACCAACTTCTTGGAAATATCCAGTTAGCTGGGCCTCAACATAGATTTGTCTGCCAAACCATTTTAGGCTCTGAGCTGATGAAACAAACCATCTTAAATGAGGACCTCTCTCCTAGAGAGGAAAGCTTGCAGACAGGCACCATACCTGGCTCACCTCTGACCCCAGCACCTAATATAGTACCCAGCTCCAAGCAGGAGGCACAGACATGTGCTGCTGTAGCCATTCAGGATTCAGACTGTTAAGGGCAAGAGTACTTGTGGATGTGTGGTTCCTTCCTTCCTTCTTTCCCTCCTTCCCCTGCCATTCTCCTAGTAAATTGGAAGGTGTAGGTGGGCATCCAACACCTCAGACCTACCCTGCAGCGTGTGCCTTGCTAGGCATGTCACAGACACAATCGCTGAATTCTCACAATGACCCTATGAGGTAACTATTATCACTCTCATTTTTCAGAGAAAAGGTTTTGATGTAACTTTCCTATAATATTCTACGTGTCTACTAAGTGTTAGAGCCAGAATTCAAACCAAGTTTATCTACTTGACTATATTGCTCTTCCATTACACAAAACCGCTTGCTCTCTGAATCAATTAGCATTAGTTTGTATCAGAAGCCCACAATACTAATGGCCTTCTAATCAATCATATAATAAAGTTAAGGAATTTTTCTGGATTTTTTCATCCTTTCTTTTAAAGTTTATTTTCATTTATTTATTTACTTATTTTTATTTATTCTTTTTTGGTATTTATTTTTACAGGACTTTCTAAATTTCTCTTCATCCCCAGAGCACCCAGCACAGGGCCTCATACCCAGTAGGTACTCAGCAAAGACTTGCTGACTGGTTTGTGGGTGCTGCTTAGAGTTCCCTGAAGGTGACCTACCTTCCTGGCTACCAACTGAATGGCATCATCCTCAAAGGCCTTTAAATGTTTGAGACGGGACACCAGGATCTGCTGCAATTGACTGTGAGTATAGGGCTGGAAGGACATCCTGGTAAGACCCTGAGGAATCAAAATGACAGAGAAACAAGATCACTGATTGTCCATCAATTATCTAGGTAGAAAGCCACCCTTGAGTTCCCAAGCCTGATTCTCAAGTCCCATATAATGATTTACACATTTCATCCCATGACTACCACTGTTTTCAGCTACTATCATTACTGATAATGGCCAGTGGTATCTTGTAGGGCAGTGGTTCTCAAATTATTTTTTTGGTTTCATTTAAGAAACTTTTATTCTATCAGAATCATTTAGAAATGGAAGCAGAGGTGCTCTGATTAAAGTGGATGGGAGGGTCTTCAGGTCTACGCTATGCACTACCACAGCCCCTGCCTTCACTCATCAGGCTTTCACGATGTGCTGTGCTTCCTGCTGAACTGCAAGGCCAGTAAGGGCAGACGCAGTCTGCCAGGTTCACTGCTCTACTCTAAGCACCTAACACTGCCTAGCAGCTTGTAAGTGCTTAAAATTTATTCATTCATTATTTAGAGACAGGGTCTCACTCTGTCACCCAGGCTGGAGTGCAGTGACGTTATCATAGCCCACTGTAATCTTGAACTCCTAGGTTCAAGCGATCCTCCTTGCCTCAGCCTTCGGAGTAGCTGGGACGATCTGCGCGCGCCACCACACCTGGCTAATTTTTTCTCTCTCTCTCTCTCTTTTTTTTAAGAGATAGGATCTGGTAGGCTGGATGTGGTGGCTCATGCCTGTAATCCTAGCACTCTGGGAGGCCAAGGCAGGAGGATCACTCAAGTTCAGGAGTTCGAAACCAGCCTGAACAAGAGTGAGACCCAATCTCTACTAAAAATAGAAAGAAATCGGCCAACTAAAAATATATGTAAAAAATTAGCCGGGCATGGTGGCACATGCCTATAGTCCCAGCTACTTGGGAGGCTGAGGCAGTAGAATTGCTTGAGCCCAGGAGTTTGAGGTTGCTGTGAGCTAGACTGATGCCACAGCACTCTAGCCCAGGCAACAGAGTGAGACTCTGTCTCAAAAAAAAAAAAAAAAAAAAAAAAGAGATAGGATCTGGCTATATTGCCCAGTCTGGTCTTAAACACTAGCCTCAAGTGATCCTTCCACCTTGGCCTCCCAGAGTGCTAGGATTACAGGCATGAGCAACAGCACCTGCTAAACATTTTTTAAAATAATTAAACCTCCAGGGCTTGGTACAGTTTAAAAGTATACAGGTGGGCCGGGCGCAGTGGCTCAGGCCTATAATCCTCCTAGCACTCTGGGAGGCTGAGGCAAGTGGATCATTTGAGCTCAGGAGTTCCAGACCAGCCTGAGCAAGAGCAAGACCCCATCTCTACCAAAAAAAAAAAAAAAAAAAAAAACCAGAAAGAAATTAGCTGACAACTAAAAATATATAGAAAAAATTAGCCGGGCATAGTGGCACATGCCTGTAGTCCCAGCTACTCGAGAGGCTGAGGCAGAAGGATTGCTTGAACCCTGGAGTTTGAGGTTGCTGTGAGCTAGGCTGATGCCACGGCACTCTAGCCCGGGCAACAGAGTGAGACTGTCTCCAAAAAAAAAAAAAAAGATGGAAAAGTGCACAGGTAGCGGAACACCGAAAAGATAAAAAGTTTACAGAAAATCATGCACATTTCATTCCAACATAGAAATTATAAGCATTTCAGAAATCACATTTCTGAACTTCCCCATTTATTTTCATTTTCTATGTTTTCATTTTTGCAGAACTCTTTGGTTCAGTTTATGGATCTGTAAGGAGACCTTGAGAACTGCCCTAGAACCTACCAGTCGGCTTGATACTCGGTTCATCATGATTCGCTCGGGCAGGTCCATTGTGTTGGCAATGGTCAGAACCACAAGCCGGGCCTCCTTGTGAGTGGGCCAGTCAAAGAGATTGTACATTACATCTTGTTTGTGAGTCCACAGAAGGTCGAGCTTCCAGGGAAAAGGAGAGATGCAAGGTCAATCAGAGCCCGAGCTAGGGCTCCAGAATGAAGACTTTTATAACCAGGTCACAGCACCGAAGCAGCAAGGCAGTCAACTGACACATGCCTCTCACCACCAGGGAATGGACATGGATGAATGCAGAAGGGAACCAGGACTCCTCTCCCACCCAGTACTCCTGGATGCCCCGTTTCTTCTCCAGTCCTCCTGTGGACACCTCACCTCATCCACAAGCAGGATGGTGGTTTCCTGAGGGGACCCTTGAGTGCGGAATCGCTTTGCCAGCAGTTCTGCCGCATGGTTAGCTGTTGCCTTTTGGCCTGTTAGCTTCTGCATTAGGGGAAAAACAATTGTAAACTGTAAGGATTTTATTCCCTTGGGCTTAAAGTTAAATCTGTAAATGGAGGAAGCTATTTAGTCTGAGGAATTCAGTATCCTATATTATACCTTTTACTTTAGCCTTAACCATAACCTGGAAGGATAAGAGAAGGCACCAAAAAAGGAGGTCAAGAAAGGCCGTGCATTTGAAATGCAAATGAATCACAGGCTGCTCCCAGAAGCCCCCCACTAAAATCACTATTACATAATTCTATAACCTGCTCCAAGACAACAGCCAATGAACAAAAGAGCAAGGTTCAAACTTTGGCCTGCCACTGACCCCTTCTCCATAGTTTGTCACACTGCCACCTGTGAGCCCATGGCTCTGCCTTGTTGGTAGGGTCCAGCTTCCAGCCATCCACTATCCAGCCCCTAGACTTTAGGGTCCTTGAGGGTAAGAATTTCACCTTTCTTGCCCTTGCCACCTCTACACAAAGGACAATGCCTGTGTATCATAAACATGTGAGATACACACAAAATTAAGTAAGCCTTTCCTTTTTCATGTGTCACTAAGGGAACTGTATTTTCCAAACAGCGCAAACAGCTTTACTTACCTGCAAGATTTGCACATAGACTTGGTGGGGCTCCGTGAGCTTCATGCCATTGACCTCAATGTACTGAAAGGGAGGAACATCATGTGCTTGGGCTGCCTGCTGCAAGCAGCGCACCACCTCATGCACTGTGGCAGTCTTCCCTGTCCCCGGGACACCAGAGATATACATGCACCTATAATAAGAAGGAAAAGCCCATGGGCTAGGTCTGTGCCAGCCACCTGACCCTGTAATCAGTTTGAAATGTGGGAACATGTACTGAGGGACTAAGAACCCCGAAATGGGGAGATGGGGGCAGTAGTGACCGCCTTGGAAGCTGGTAAAAGTAGGACCTGGTTTTTTTTTTTTTTTTCTTTTTCTTTTTTTCCTCACTTCATCTTGACTGCATAAGGACCTGTTTATACAGAATCATTCATTCCACTAGCAATGCTGTATACAATCTGCCTACCAAAAAAAGGCCAGTTTAATTTTTTTCCTGAAAGGCAGAATTTCTATTCCTATAGAATTACCTGGACCACAAAAGCTGCTTCAGAAGCTTTAGACTTCAGCAATGCTTTTGTCTATTCTGCTGATACTGGGAAAGCCCGTCTGGTTGAACCACAACACCTCAGGTGGCGTACTAGCAGAGGCCTTCTTCCCAAAACCACCTGCCTGGCTCACCATCACTCACCCTCCAGTATGGTCAAGGAGTTTGCTTTCCACAAAGTTGTAGATGTCCTGGAATTCCTGTTCCCGACAGGGTAGAGACTCTGGTACAGTGGAAACATGCAGCCTACAGTTGGTGATAAATGGGGAAAAGAGAAGACTTCAGAAGGATTTCACCACCATCTACTCAATAATAAACGGAAAAGACTTGTCTACAGTTTCTACACGAAAACTCAACCTCAAATGCAAGGGAATGCGTTCATTCTCAAATCCCTCTACTCATAACCCATGGCATCTTTCTCTACTCAGATCATGTGGGTAGACCTCATCCCATAAGAGATTCTGATTCTGCTTGATTTCTGGAAGGATCTAGAAACATGCATTTTGGAAAAGTCTCCATATAGTTCTAAAGGGTACAATAAGCAAGAGGCACTGTCCTGATTAACACCTTCCGTTCCTGAGGAAATGATGGCTGTAGACTGGAAGGCCTCTCCTCCCAGGCCTGTCCAGTTTGGCTCAACCAGATGCTGCTTGAGAGGTATCTTTTTTCTAAACACACACATTCATTTTACTCGCTACCTTAATTATGTATACTAGTGACTGCTAGTCATTCCTGCCCCTCATTCCTGGCCATCTGAAGGGCCCAAGGGCACCATTACCTCAGCCGGGCCTGCTCCAGCACGCTGGCGGGCTCCTGGACAGCCAGGTTTCGGTTGCGGATCTGAGGAGTGGCACGACGTGGCGTTCTAGGCTTGGGCTATATTCAAAACACAGAAGTTATTTCAGATGGGAAAACAAAGTAAAACACCATTCAGGACACACGAACAAATGTGATTCATGCTGATCTGAAAAAGGAAGAGAGGTGGTAAACTCCTCTTAGTTTCTTCCTGTATAAAGTGCCATGAGTCCCCATCTCTCGCCACACATTACACATACACTTTGTTCATAGTCCGGGACTACGGGACTACCACAGTCCATGGCACAGTACTTGGAGAAACCTTACCAGATTTTTCCACTCCAAACCCCAGGGTCACTGCTCAGTCTAGCTAACAGCCCTATTGTCTTTTCTTCCTTGCTACTGGCTCACTATAGCAGGTGTGCTATCCCCACCCTCATCTTCATGGTGTCTCTATAAAGCACTCCCTTCTGTGGGGGCATTTCACTCTACCTACCCTCTGCTTCCAGCATGGCTAGACAGTGATAATCTCTCTACCTCTTCCTCAGGCAGAAAGCACTTAGACCCTGTCTGTTTATATGTATTAATTTTGAGAAAACAGGAAAGGAATAACAAAACTTTGCTGAGAAGATATCAAGAAGCTTGAGGGACTTTTGACCTATTTTACTAGGCTGAAAGTGCCCAGCACTATATCCCTTCCTGTGAGTGGAACCCAGGAGATACAATCAAACCAGAACAAGGGTAATCTTTTGCATATCTCAGGAACTCCAGGTAAGATGGCTTCTGGTGCAAATATAATCTGTTGGATTCCCTTCCCTAGAGGTTTTTCTTTGACAATCCAATCACATCTTCATATGAAGAAATGGAGATCAGCTTTAGGAAAAATCTTCTAATTAAGCACGTCTAAACTGTGTTACAAAGAACAAGATGCTGCTTCCATTTAACTTGTTTAATTCAAACATTTCTAAAACACACTTGAACATGAGAAGACCCCTTTTTCTTAATACCTTTTAATGTTCTGCTTAAGTTCCACAGGAAAAAGAAAAGATGTCTGTTTACCTCTTAGTTCCATCTTGTTACCAATTCCAATTCATTACCAATACCTAAGTAGTACTCCCAGTTTCTTAGGTGTATCAAGTGGGACAACAAAGCCAGCACTATAGCTCAGCAGCCCTGCATTCAGTACCCAGAGACCTTAGCATGTGCAAAGCACTCTGCTGGTGCTCTTTGTAAGAAATGCAAAGAGGAGTCAGTTTACTTCCCTCAGAAGTTTGGCTCTTGGCCATTTGATTCTATACCTTAAGAGGAACTTGAACTCAAAAATCATTGGATTCATTTTCAGTCCTAGAATTCACTTAGGTTCCTTCCTCCATGAATATTCCAAGAGGAAAAGCTTTGACTATAACAGACCTATGCTCAGAATCTGGTTGTTACTAATTGGGTGACCTCAACATTCACAACTTTTAAACTGAGAAGGATGCTTCACTGAAAAATAAACTTAAAAAACCATACGGTTTTCTTTGGCATCTCGGAGGGGGTCTGTAAGGATGACCTCAAGGAAGATCGTAGGTTCTTGGACACACTTCTTGGTGTTCTCCTTGGACGGGATGGCAT
This sequence comes from Lepilemur ruficaudatus, assembly GCA_963574885.1. Taxonomy (NCBI): domain Eukaryota; kingdom Metazoa; phylum Chordata; class Mammalia; order Primates; family Lepilemuridae; genus Lepilemur; species Lepilemur ruficaudatus. The sequence goes on along the minus strand of CAUYRT010105299.1, from coordinate 22,714 downwards.
GGAAGCCTCTTCTTCCTCACTGCTTGAGTCTGAAATTTCTGCTGCTGACAGAATCTCTTCCTTTCCTTCGTCACTTTTACTGTTACCTAGAAACCTGAATGGTAAGGACATATTTTCTGATATTCAGTGTTCAAGTCTAAATAAGAACTCCACAAAGATCAGTGTGGATGACAGGTATTGCAGGGTATCTCCCGTGACCAGGCAATATAGGTGCTTGCTACAGAGACACTCTGCCTTGGTGTTATTTATATTATCTCATTAAACTCCACAACTTTGTGACTTGTATATTGTTATTATTACAGACAAGGAATTCAGGCTTAGAAAGCTTAAGTAGCCTCCCCAAGGTTACACAGATAGTAAATGACAAAGCCCAGATTCAGATCCAGGTCTATCAGAATCAAAATTCATGCTCTTAGGCACCCTACCCCACATTAGTCTCAGGCATGATGGTCAAGGGCCATGGGAGCCATCTAAGCCCAGGACAGGATTTCTGGTCCCTTTCAAACTAAGACATTTAAGTGAAACTTAACATTAGACATGCTAAGTAAAAGGTGAATTTCAATGGATTGGAAAATAACAATATAAGGCTTTAAGGGATAAGATTATAGATATCACAGATGGCTGCAATGTTTTTCTGCCTGCCACGGAGCAGACTTACCGAAGCTGCTGCCTAATCCGATTCAAAGTTAAGAGAGAACTCTTTCTGCGGATACGATGGGGAGTAGAAGTATCTTTGTTCTGAGCTTCTGGTTCTTTTGCATCCCTGCAAGATATTACAGCAAGGTTATGGGAGGCAGTTTTGGGCACCAAGGATCCACAGTAGGCACTAGAAGATAGTCAGGTGGCCTGACTGGCTCCTAATCTTTTTATAGCTACTTTAGAAAAGAGCCAATCATATCTTGTTAAAAAGTTTATAACTGAAGTTTGACTCAAACCCAGAGATCAAAGTTTGCCTAAACCTTATTATTTAAATTAGACTTATTAGAAACCAGAATATACTAATCCTAGGCAGAGGTTCTTGTCCTTTTTTGCTTCTGATGTATCTATGAATTTACTGTCCACCCAGGATCAAGGTTAGCAGAAATGCATTATATATTCAATATAAAGCGTTTCTTGAGCAACCTATAATGAGCCAGGTGCTGTAGTTTCTAGGGAGCAAACATTGAAATGTGTAATTTCTGGCTTTTTACATTTTTATTTGTATAGCCCATTATCTACAAACATTATCTAGCCAAACTGTTCTAGATGCATTATCTTCTTGTACTATATGTATTTGAGAATGGTTTCCAGTTTAAAAAAAAAAAACAACAACAAAAACCAAAAAACTGATTGTGGCAAAGAGCCACAGCAACTAATGAAATCCAGAATTGCGAAGCAATGCATGTTTGGGAAATTATCTTCTATAGAAGTGATCCCCAAATGACAGCTGGGCATATTAGAATCATCCGCAGAGCATTTCAAAATACAGATTCCTGGGCCCAATGCTTGGAGCATGATTCACTATGTCTGGGAAGCAGCCTAGAAATCTGTATTTTCGAAAAGCTCTCTAGGGACTCTGTGTCATAGGTTTTCTACCCACTGTTCTAATTTTTTTTTTTACTATGACCCACACATTTAACCTTATGTGAAGGGTTTCAATTTGCTCTGCAGTTTATATCCATGGTCACCTCTTTTTGATGCTTTCTGGTTTCAGAATCACTGAAGGCATCACTGAGGATCTCTGTCCCCCACTGATAGGGGAAAGTGTTCTCTCCTTGCTAATCTCTGTGGCTTCCGAAGCTGTGATTCGGGCTCTCAGGATCATGCGACATTCAGGTGAAGCCTTCCTTTCATCCCCAGTACAAGAGAGAGGAATCTTTCCAGTTTTCTCTGGGGCTTTCAGAACTGGAGACAAGGTCTGAAGTTTATCAGGCTGAGACCTCTTAGAAGGTGAGGTGATCTCAGAGTTGGCCACTTTACGTTTATTTCCTTCTGGAGAACCGAAGGAGGCAGATGAAGTTTGCCGGGACATCCTAGTGTTAGGTGACCTAGGTAAACCTAAGCCCAAGAGAAATCACATACACAATGTGTGAATTTTTTACCTAGCAATATATAAACCCCCAATCTCATTATAACCAAATTCATCCACTAAATTATACAAAGAAATGAATTATCCATATTTTAAAATTATTCCATGCTTTCTTTCTCTAGGTAGCTCTAATCATTTTTCATCTCTCCCCTAAATTTGATGAGTGATTTTCAGTGAGAACCATAAGCCAATTTTCAAGTCAGCTTTTGTGGGTAAGTGTTAAACAATCGGGTTTCTCTGACATAATCTACCAGACCAGTGGTTCTCAACCAGGGGTGATATTATATGCCCTCCACTCTAACTCAAAAGTATTTGAAGAAACTTGCACTAGTGATACTATCAAGTAACAAGACCTAGATCTTTCTTAACCCAGATCTGCCAGTGCAGAGAAGAAGGATTCCTGGAGGCAATCAACTGGGTTCTATGAATAGTGTGGATTTGCTCCTCTCTCACCAGGACCACAGGCACCAAGGACCTTAGCCTTTCATTCATAGATATCAACTGAGCTGTTAAAATGGCAAAGTGTGTGCCAGGTGCTAGAAGGAAACAAAAGTAGAATGAAACTCAATCCTGGTTCCCACACACAAGACACACTAGTCAAACAAAGGAGAGGATATACATGAGTGTCTATAATATGAAGTAAAATAAATGCCCTAAAGCACCTAAGTGCTAATGAAGATGTTTTGAGATAGACCTTGAAAGAAAGATAAAATCTGAACAGAGCTGAAAGGGGAAGGAGAGGAGACATGTGAAGAGATAAAGGAGAGATGGACGTGAGCCACAGAGCAAGGCAGGAATGCTCTGAGCACAGTGGAGCTTACTTTAGTCTTGGCACATGGTGTGTGGGGAATAGCTGCAGATGAGGCTAGAAGAGTCATCTAGTACCAGTGTGTGAATCATTACAGAGGCTTTTTTCATAATCACCAAAAACTGAAAACAACCTACACATCCTTAAACTGAAAAGGGATAGACTGAGAATTTGTACAATGGAATACTACTCACCAATAAAAAAGGAACACATTACCAATGTATACTAAGGTGTCAGACTCAAAGGTTATAGACTGTATGATTCCAACTATATGACGTTTCAGAAAAGGCAAAACTACACAGACAGTAAACAGATCAGTGGTTACCAGGGCCAGGAGGAGGAGGGGTTTGTTGACTCCAAAGGAGCACAAGTGAATTTTGGGGCAATAAAACTGTTCTATATCTTAATTACAGTGGTTGTTACACAACTTTATGTATTTGTTAATACTATACACTAAATAGAGAAATTTAACTGTATGTGAATTATACAATAAATCTGACTTTAAAAAGTTATCTAGGGCCAGATCTTAGAGGTCTTTGAACATAAAGCTAAAATTATTCACTTTTTTCATAGATATGAGGGTAACTCATATCATACCTTAGTTATTTCTGATCTTTCTGTCAAAACAATTCATCCAAAATATTTTCGTCATATCCTCCCTCCTCTAATTATGTAACTGTATCAAGTCTAAATTTCTTGCCTTCTTTTTGCCAGCCACGTTGTGCTCATGCCCTAACTTTCAAAGTCTTGCATTCTCAACAGCCAAAATATATCAGAAGGTTATACTATAGATTATTTAATAGTTTTTCTGCATTGCCCAAATGTTTTATATATTGATATTCAGCTCCTAAAACACATACTGTACTAAAGAGCTACCAAGAATACAAGTACCTTATACCTGAAGAACTTGGCACATAAACAAAAAATTCAAAAGGACTAATGACATATGACAGGATAAGGATAAGCTCTCCGAACAGCTGTGTAGTGACTTTCGGATACATTATAAAGGGAAAAGCAAATTGGAAAAGACAATATCCAATAGTTACCCTTCGGTAAGAATGAAAACTAAAAATATATATGCATGCTTGTATAAAAATATATGCATGCTTGTATACAGGTATGTAGATATGTGTATACATATGATTCTTCCAAAATAAAACATAGGAAAGATGAGCCAGAAAGTAGTAAAATGAAGGTGGGGGTGAACAGAGTAGGAGGGCAAGGAAAGGAGTAGGGCTTCTCTGAATACATTGTTTTACATAGTTTTGAGTCTTTATTAGTGTTAATGTTTCACATGTTTAAAAAATTAAATCAAAGATGGGAAAAGTCCTAAAATTAAACACAAACAGAAATAAAAAAAAACAAACTATGTATCACTCATAATACAACCATAAGAAAAAAATTAAAGTAACTTTACTCAGTGGAATATATTCTAAAGGCATAATGGACTGCAGATAAATTTTGAACTTTACTTGGTGAGTTTACTGCTGGTAGTGGTACTGACACAGTAATTGTGAAACTATTTTACGTGTATCTGGATTGCTCCTGGGAACCAGAGTTCTTCCTGAAGGAGAACAGAGAAATAATTACAGAATATGAAAAATGGGGGAATAAGCCCGTGGTATAGATTAGAAGTATCAGTATGAATCCAAGAGTTTTAAAATGTATATATTTCTTAGCTCTTCCTCTGAGGAACTAGAAGCAATGTCATGATAGTAGCAGGGCTCATAAAGAAACACCTGATTCCAGGGCTCAACATCACTAATCATTATGGAAATGCAAATCAAAACCACAATACAGGGACAACACAGATGAATCTAGAGGACATTATGCTAAGTGAAATAAATCAGGCACAGAAAGACAAATACTGCATGATCTGACTATGTGTGGAATCTAAAAAAGTTGAATTCATAGAAATAGTAGAATGATGGTTACCAAAAGTGGGGGTGGGGGTGGGGAGACAAGGGAAGGAGTTGTTGATCAAAGGGCACACAGTTTTGGCTATACAGGAATCTTTTGAGATCTATTGTACAACAGGGCAACTACAGTCAATAATAACATACTGTTATTTCAGAATAACTGAGAGTGAATCTCAAATGTCTCATCACAAAAAATGTTAAGTATGTGGAGTGATGGACATATTAGCTTGATTTAATCATTTTACATTGTATACATGTACCATAACATTACACTGTACCCCATAAATGTAATATAATTATGATTTGTCAATTAAAAATAATATTAATTTAAAAAATCACTACAATGAGATAATATATCATACTTATTAGGATGATTACTATCAAAAAACCAGAAAATAGAGCTAGGCACAGTGGTGCACACCTGTAGTCTCAGCTATGCAGGTGGCTGAGGCAGGAAGATCATTTGAGCCCAGGAGCCCTAGACTGTAGTATGCTGTCATCACACCTGTGAATAGCCACTGCACTTTAGCCTGGGTAACATAGTGAGACCCCATCTCTTAAAAACAGCAAAAAATACCCAAAAAATAATAAGCATTGGCGATGACATGGAGAAACTGGAACCCTTGTACATTGTTGCTGGGAAGGCAAAATGATGTAGCTGCTATGTAAAGCAGTATAGCAATTCCTTAAAAATATAATTATCATGACCTAGCAATTCAATTTATGGGTATATATCCAAAAGAACTGGAAGCAGAATCTCCAAGAGATATTTGTTACACCTATGTTCATAGTGGCATTATTTGTAACAGCCAAAAGCATCCATGCACAGAAAAACAGATAAACAAAATGTGACATATACACACAATGGAATATTATTCAGCCTTAAAAAAGAAGGAAATCCTGACACATGCTACAATGTGGATGAACTTGGGGGACATTATGATAAACAAAATAAATCGGTCACAAAAGGATTCAAACATTGAATGAGTCTACTTATATGAATTACCTAGAATAGTCAAATTCTTAGACACAGAAACTAGAATGGTGGTTTCCGGAGGCTGGGGAAAGAGGGGAATGGGTTATTGTTTAATGGGTACAGAGTTTCAGATTTGGAAGATGATGGTGATGGCTGCACAACAATGTGAATGTACTCAATGTCACTTACAAATGATTAAAATGATAAAATTTACGTGTATTTCAACATGGGTCTAATCAGGACCTGGCCCACTGCTGCACTAACTCGATACTGTTGCACGAGTTAATATTTTATCATGTTTTTTTAGTCCCAATGTTGTGCATTGTGACCTGTTCCACACTTACTGCCAAGCTCCAGCCTCTTCCTTGCCCTTGGGGTGACAGGATGGGTAGAAGTCTGGCGACATTTGGAGGCAGAGTGCCTTGATTCAATCCTTTTGACCACATGTTCTTCTGGGGTCCCAGAAGGGCTTTCTGCACTCTTAGTCTTGGCTCCCCTGGGTTTCTGGCACTCGGGGCTGCCTTTTTGCAGTTTATCCAACTCCGCAAATAGTTCTGAGGAGAGCGGTCTGAACTTTTTTTCATTCCAGGATTCTTTCACAAAGAATATTTTCTCATCTTTCAGATCCATAGGTACCACTGCATCTGGGGCTAAAGCTACTACCTGAATTTAGAAAGTATAGGTAAATAAACAGAAGAGATGAGGCCCAAGAGCCAAGGAATATTCCCCCAGAGCTATGACTAAAAACCATTTAAGTTCACATCTGTACCTGGAACATTACTTCCCCAATCTAAAGAGGCACAGACATGGCATAACATGTTGACAGAAAACATATAAGAACAGTCAACATTCACTGAGTATTTATTAATTTAATCATTAATGGCTTTAAAGACATCAATGAAATACTAGAGTAAGTTATTCATTTCATTTTGTAAACATTTATTGGCTTCACCTCTTAATTTCTTTTACCATCACGCTAGTTCAAGTACATATCATCTCACTCCTATATTATTCCCAGACTCCTCCTAGCTGATATCCATATCCTATGTTGCTTTCTTTTTCAGTCCATTTTATCATCGATGCCAAATTTTCCCATAAAAAGTTCTCTAAACACAGTCCCTTGTGCCATAGCCAATATGGCTCCCATTGTGGCTAGTTCAAATTACTCTTTCTAGTTTTTCAATGCTTTTTAAAATTTGGCCCCATCTTACCTACAGAGTGCTCAGTACTCAAAATGGCCTTGACACAGTCCTGCTCATTCCCACTATCGTGCTCCTGCCTAGACACCACACCCCTCACCTTTCCAAATCTCCTCATCCTGTTGGTTCAACTTGTGCATCTACCTTTCATTCCTTCACTCATTTAACTCAGAGATAAATTACTAGTCAAGCCAGACCAACATCTCTGCCATACCATTAAACCAATCACCTAATCACTACACAATAACAATTCATATCGCAATCTAATCCCATTTTGGAGGCCTGAAGTATTAATAGTTCCAGGAAAACCCCATATATTTAATCTGTGAACCTGTGTCTCATTTCAGCTCACAAACCAGCAGCTCATTAACACCTAATTTATTATAAAATCCCATCACACAAATTTGCCTGTAGCAACTAGCACTCTTTACACTGATTTACTCAAGGTGAAGCCCTCATTTAAACCAGCACATTCAGCCTCACAATGCTTTATTATGCCTGCCCAATCACAGCTAAATATAACTTCCCACTGAGATACATTTGCTAATTCCTGCTCATCCCTCAGGTCACAACCTAAATGTTACTTCCTTCAGGAGGCTCCTAACACATGTTATATGCTCTCAATAAACATTTGTTGAGATGAAGCAGGCAAGCAGAGAAAATAACAGGAAAAAATTCATTCCCCATGGAGTGAATTAGAGCCAGTAATATCTCTGAGGTCAAGCAGTTTAGGAGGCAGACAGAAATAAGCTTCAAGATAGAACCAAGGATCAAAGCACCACCTACCCGAACGGGGCCAATGATGGTTTCAGCGTTAATGTTGTCATTGCAGGCAGGGTAATCGTACCAGAATATCTCCTGTGCAGCAGGCTTACGGCCCAACAAATGCCTTTTACAGTCTGGGACTTCACAGAATCGGACAAACCACTGTACTCGTGCACGTTTCGTAGAATGAGGGTCAGAATCTAGGAGGGATTAGGTGGAAAGGGGAAAGTTAAGAAAACGAAAACATTTAACCAAGTATTCCCTAAGTGCCAGGCACTGTGGTACTGTGCTATAAGATCACATGTATGATCCTTAATCCTCATAACCTTCGAGGTAGATACTACAGCTATCCCCCCTTGACAGGCAAAGATATCAAGTGATAGGGGCCTTAAATAATTTGTCAAAGGTCACAGGACCAACCATGGCAATCTGACTCCAGATTATACTCATGCTCTTTGCATTGCTCCACTGCCCGGGTGGTGCTGTCAGTTGAAAAAAAAATTACAAAAGGCCTTTGAGGGGAGCTACTCTGATCACTGACACCAAAGAAATCAAAATTAGTGATTATAAAGATGGCATTACACAGCAGCAAAATAAAAATCCTAACAAGTATTAAAGCATCAACCCGAGATATCTTTTGGCAATTGCATGTTTGCAATCTTCAGCTCTATCATTATATCATAAATATCACTCCACACCAGCATTGGCTCCCAGTGAAAAAACATAAGCTCATTAGTGCTATCATAATCATTGCCTCTTTTCTTCTTAGCTCTCTTCAGAGAAAGACTAAAGCCATTCACTGGGGCACAATGTGAGGATTCTAAAATCTATGCACAAAAGCCCACTTTTCTGCTGACTTGCTCCCCCTAGCAGACATTAGTTTGATGAGTTTTTTTTCTCTATACCTGTCAAAGATCTGTCCTATCTGTGTACAGGAATCCCCCTTTATCTGCTGGGATACGTTCCAAGATGGATGTTGGATGGATGGATGGATACATTCCAGTGGATGCCTGAGACTACAGATAGTACCAAATCCTAAATATATACATTAGGTTTTCCCTATACATACTGTACAGTGTGGATATGCTGGACAAAGGGATAGTTCACCTTCCAGGTGGGAGAGTGTGAGATTTCACCTCACTGCTCAGAATGGCAAGCAATTTAAAACTTATGAATTGTTTATTTCCGAAATTTTCCATTTAATAGTTTTGGACTATGGTTGACCTTGGGCAACTGAAACTGTAGAAAACAACGAAACAGTGGTTAAGAGGGAACTACAGTAAAGATGTAAAACATCTTTATCCACTCACTCTATCAGTTCCTTCCCTTAGGCATACAGACTGCCACAGGACTGTTAGGTAGGGACCAGCAGGAAGCGGAAACAGGTACAGAGGTGAGGTGAGGGAGATCCAGTAGAGATACCATTCTGACCAATTAGAGGCGGGTAAAAAACCCACAAACCTAAGAGGTGGCCCAACCACAGAAACAAACAACTTGGGGCATGTGCACAGATGAGCTCACAGTGACCTTAGGTGAACAACCCAAATCTGACAGGACTATCCAACTACCATGTCATTCCTTTCCTATCTCTTGAAAGAAGCACTTATGTATTGTTTCAAATTGCTATCTTCTTAATCCTCCTTTTGGAGCTCTTCTCTTGTTTGCAGAGGGTTAGAAGCTGAGCAAATCAGCTGAGGCTGTGAGTGTGGGCTTGTAGGCTCTTGTTGCTAGCTTCCCTTTTGCTCCTCTAGCCTAAGGCCTCTAGGCAGTAGGGGCTTCCAGCACTTACTGATCTCTGGGAAATGTCACCTTTTCTTACAGCCCTTTCAATGCTTATATACAAATTCCTCTGGGTAAAATACCTAAAGTGTTTTTCTTTTCCTTACTGAATACCAACTGATATATCCTTCCAAATTCAACTTATCTCCTCCCTTGTAAAGAAGTTGCGCTTGGAAAATTACTAACTTCCTCACGCCAAAATTAAAGGGACACATCTCTACCATAGCACAAATCATCTATTTTTTCCTTCTCCCTTCTTTCCAAATTCATCATTTCTCTCCATCCCTAAAATCCTGCCTCAATAGCCATTCTTACTTCTAATAATAATAAAAAAGCTAAATTCTTGAGCCCTCCAATTCCATTTTACTCAATACTGCCTTGGTGAGTGATGTTTTCTAGATGGAAAGGGTACAGCTAGTTCTTACGTGACCCCACCTCAGAGTCTAACGTGCCCACACACTGCTGTTGAACAGAGGAATCAGCAATCTCCTCTCTTTCCCACTTCCCAATCATTCATGACAAGGAATGGTTTTCATTCCAGCCCCAAACTCACCCTCTTCAAACAACTCCACCAATTTAGCAACGTATGGGTTTTTATCATCATCCCCTTCAATCAACACACACTGCCCCACCTGGATGTGAATCTCAGTTGAACCACCTTCTATTTTCACACAGATTTCCCTAGAAAGCAACAGAGAAATATTAGGAAATCATTTAGGGTAGGCCAAGTTCTTTAGATCCTTCAGACATAAAGGAAAGTGCTCCCCAACCCCAAAAGCCCCTAAATAATTTCTCTGCTGACCAACTCTCCTACTGGGAAAACAATTACATAAAAGAGTAGACAATGGGTTGAATGGATTGTTTTAGTGTGAGTGATGACTCCAAAGGCCTCAATATGAACCCTAATTCCACTCAGTTATTGATCAAGAACAAGATAGGCTTCCCAAGGCTGTAAAGCCGCCCAACAAAAATATCAAATTGTTATGAGATCTCTAGGGCAGGGTAGGGCATAGTACCATTTATCAAAATATCATAAAGAGATATTCACCTTAAGTAGATATGACATTATCACACATATCAAATTTATTAACCTCTTATAATTTTGCCCCTGTCACTAATTGCTATATTTATGTTACCATCTTCTTGAATTAGACAAAACCCCTCCTTACAATCAATTCATATCTATTATCCCTTAATCATCGATGTGTAGTAATTAGAACAGGCTGGATATGAGTTATTAACAGTTTAGCTTGAGAAAACTATATTTCCAGGACAACCAAAAGACCCCATCACTCACTTGTAGGTTTGGTGGCACCGTTTTCGATCCAACAATGGCCTGCCAACCCATGAGTAAGTGTGTCTGGTCTTCAGCCCTGTCGGGTAGTCCACCATGGCTCCTGCGGAGAAGTCCTAACTCTGAATTATTAGGGCAATGTTCTGATGAATTCTCAGCTAGTCACTCCCTGCCTTCAATGAGTTCAGCCTTTTTTTCTGTCCCTGATGTATTCCCACACATTTTAGACTGAGAAAACATTTTCTGTGAGGAAAAAGTCAAGCTCTACGAAGATTACACACAGGCAACTTAGTATCATCTGTGTTCGCCTCATACTATGCCTATCTTTTCCAACCCAGGGAAACAGGAGGGTCAACTCCTAAGAAAAGAAATTGTAAATGTTTATAAATATTTATTAGGAGCAAGGCACAATAGGTGTGAAACATCTACCAATGTGAAATTATTATAAAAGACAGTGACACAGTAGTTGTAAATGGCTTCACAACACTTACACTCCAGACAGTAATAAAATATAAATGCAATAAAGGACAACCAATACTTCAAACAGCTCAGTGAAACTACTGAAATTAGAAGACTAGGTCTGCTGGCTGTTCAGGAAGGAGGGGCTTCCTAAAAGGGTTCCCAAATATTGAATAATTAGTAGATATTGATAAGATAGGATGAAATGAAGGATTCCAACATTTGGAGGAAAAAACATATAAGCAGCATTTGGGGTAATGGCAATGGGTTTTATCAAGTGCATCCATTAGAAAAAAAATTATCAGTGTTACTAACCAGTACTGCCCTGGCAGTTGGAAGGGGTGTATTTCTTTGCAGCCAACAGGTCCCAGATATGAGTACTGCTGAAAAGAAAGGCTTGTATTAAACTACATGGAAAAAAAGACACTTTTATTGACAAAAACAGACATGTGAATGAAAAGTCCCAACATAATCCCCTTTACAATTTTGAAACTGTAATCTAAAAGTTTTAATAATAATGCCAATCCACCCACTGCTTCACTTGACCAAAAAAATAAAATAAAATAATAATGCCAATCCATTATCTTAAATTTAAGGAATTTTTTTAAAATAATAAACTTTTCCTTGGAATTCCATGTTTTCCTTATGCAGCTAAAATTTAGCAAAACTGGGGTAAAAAACTATTAAGAAAATCCAGTCTGACAGAATTATTGACAGAGAGACCAGTAAAATTCCAGTCTGTGTTGAAAACGACAGAATTAGACTAGCATATCAACCTCCAAATTAAACAAGCTGAGTTCCTAAAGTTCAGTGGCATTAGGTCCCATATTCTAATTGGGACTATTTCACCCATAAGATTTTCTGATTTTAAAAAAGGCATCTCTTTAGTAAACTTAGAGGAAACTAGGAAGAGAAGCTACTGAGTCATTAGTAAATAAACTTCTTCCAAAAGTTGCATGAATCACTGCTATTAAGCATATTTACAGTGTAATTTGCAACACATTCCTATTAAATCAATCTAATTTTAATTAAATACAGTGTAGAAATGAACAAAGAGCAAAGAAGATTGATGAGTAAGAAAAACTGGAAGACTTGTACTCAAGTAAAAAATGAATTTGGATTCTAAAATTGATTAAATCTAAACAAACATTCACAGAAATACATACATTAATGTACCCTTCAATATGTGTTATTTTTAATGGAAGATGTAACATGAAACTATCAGAAGTAAACTTGTAGCTTTTTACCTTTTCCACATTCAGGCAAAACATACTACTGAGATACAGACAAAAGATTCAAATAAGTGGCAGTACCCACTAAGCTTTCTCATTCAAAAAACAGGAATATCACTGACAGTGCTTTGTAGCAAATTTGTATCTCCCAGCAAACCTACAATTCTTGAATAATCTAACTGTAGGACAAATGGCCTGATTTGCCACTTTGACTATGACATTTTATTTCACTGGCACAATAATCTCATTTTTTCAAACTCCAAATTGGCATATGGAAGGACTGCTTCCATACCTATAAGGTACTCATTTATACCTGAAGGCATCAAATCTATGCCCTCAAATCTTTTTTTTTTTTTTTTTTTTTCCTGAGACAGAGTCTCACTCTGTTGCCCCAGCTAGAGTGCCGTGGCGTCAGCCTAGCTCACAGCAACCTCAAACTCCTGGGCTCAGGCGATCCTTCTGCCTCAGCCTCCCGAGTAGCTGGGACTACAGACATGTGCCACCATGCCGGCTAATTTTTTCTATATATTTTTATTTGGCCAATTAATTTCTTTCTATCTTTAGCAGAGACGGGGTCTCGCTCTTGCTCAGGCTGGTTTCGAACTCCTGACCTTGAACGATCCAACTGCCTCAACTGTAACAGCTCTTAACAAATTGAACACACATAAACACACATAAACATCCTTTCAATCTGAGCCAGATATTTGCTGGCTGTCTTTAAGAAGTTGTGGGGAACTAGAGTAAAGAAGGAAAACTTGCAAACCTGAGACTGTCTTCCCCATCTGTAAAATCAGAGGGTCAGACTCAGTAAGTTCCTAACAGTGTGGGAGGGGGATGAGAGGGTGGAGGTGCAGGTGAGACACTGGGGTGGCATGGATCCTGGGTCAATACAACTAAGACTTTCTCAAAAAATAAATTGTTCTACTAGAAGTAAAAGCATAAACAATTTCTGGAACTAAAACAGAATTTTGTTTTTTCTGGGAGTCAATGAATTCTAAGTGGCCTGTCATCAGGAAATTCCCTCCTGATGCAAGTGAATGCAAAGTACATGAATGTACACAGGCGTATTTTTGTAGGGGAGAAGAGTCTTTTATCAAATATTCAAAGGAGTACATGACTCCAAAAAAGATTAAAAACCTATAAAATATTCAGCTTTGTAGTCTGGAGAAATTGGCAATCCAAGTTTGTAAAGAGCAATATGAGAAAACCTACATCTTATGATTAAAAGCCAAATGTTATTAGACTATCATGAATAGGACATATTAAAAATAATAGTCTAATAAACTGGGCTACAATTGCTACTTAAAACTTGCTCTATTAGACACAGAGTTAAATAAATAAAAGTATTTCAACTGGAACTAGGCTGTATCTGATACAATGTTTTAAAATATTTTCAGAGTTACAGACTTACAATAAACCAAAGAAAAGCCCAATCACTGGTTATATATAAAGTATTTATTTTTATGCACATATTTACCTACAAAATTTACAGAAAATAAAACAAAGCAGAATATATAGAATACCCTCTTAAGACTTTTTAGGAACAGAGGATTTTATTGCTGCAGTTCAAAGAATAAAATTTTATACATGTGAAAGCTAAGATGAACATTTAAGTTAAATGGCAGCCTTACTAAAAAGTTTTTATCTTGTTATTGAATTTTCAACTTTATGTTAAATGAAATTTAAAAGATCGCTCATGAAATAATTTAACCTTTTCAAAATCTTTTAATAAACAGGTAAAAGGCACCTCTAGTACTTTAAAATATTTACAGCAATCCCAATAGTTTAAGGGCTATTATAGTACACGTGGCTATTATGCATACACAGTATGTCATTAACACTCTCTGACCAGTGAGAATTGTAGACTGGTTTGTGGTGTGGCTCCCATGCTATCCTCTAATGGAGCGGATGATCAATCACACCTGTGCAATACCAGTGGACCAGCATGAAACCCAGTTATCTAAAATAATGACTGTCGAATTCCCAGACAACACATAATTATAACTAAACTTGCATATTTACAAGCATTTGGGGCATTCTTAAAATTATTTTAAAAAGTATAAAGGATATTTAGCATTAAATGAAAACAATAAACTGAAAAATATAATCATAATAGTTGCTGGAGTTCAATATCTAGTTTAACAAAAAGTGTTTCTCAAAACATCTATAATTTCTTACAACATAATGGAGATGAGTTTTCCTCATGAATCCAATGTTTGTCCCGCAGTATGATTATAAGAGAAGTGTATGTCACTTATCTGTTCTTTTCAAACAAAAAAAAAGTGTAACAATGAAAGACATACGTAATAGTCGGTCTTAAAGAGCTGTGGGATGGCAAGCAGATGTTCCTGAAATACTGGTGCAGGAGAATAAAGTCCATACAACATTTTTCTCTTTGTTTAACATTGGCATTGATTTGCTATTTACAGTAGTCTGCAAAAATACATTATAAAAACTGAATGAGGTTCTAAGTTTAACTTAGTAACATACATACGTACGTACATACTTCACCTGCAAAAATCTCTGCAGGATCTGAAGTACTAAAGTGACACTAATACTGAAACACAGGTAATCAAAGGTACCAAAGCATTGATAACGTGAGTCATCATCATCAAGATAATCTGGGTAAATATTGCACACTTCTTGTCAGTTGTTGCTATGACCTTCACATATCCAACTGCAAAGGAATCCTTTATGGCTTTTTGCTGTATCACTTATTTGAAGAAAGGCTGTTTTAGGTCCCGTAACAATGAGTGCAGATTGTCATTGAACATGAGGCCTAGGTTTCAAAATTAGTTTTCCTGTCTGTAAAAAATGAAAAAAATTTTTTCAATACATAGTTTTATGAAAAATGCCACCACCTATAGGTAAGCCTTAAAGGGCATTCACAAGGTATCAAGAATTTCCCTATACTTAGTCGAGGTTAAACAATTAATACTTATGTTTTCACAGTTTCCTTTGTGTGGAGCTTTCTTCTGAATTCTTTATTACTTTAAAACATACACTCTGTCATCCTGGCTGGAGTTCAGTGGCATGATCATAGCTCACTGCAGCCTCCAATTTCCAGGCTCAAGCGATCCTCTCACCTCAGCCCCCTAAGCAGCTAGGACTGCAGGCATGCACCATGTCACCTGGCTAATTTTTCTTATTTTTTTGTAGAGATGAGTTCTCACTATGTTGCCAGGCTGGTCTCAAACTCCTGGCCTCAAGTGATCCTCCTGCCTTGGCTTCCCAAAGAGCTGGAATTATAGGTGTGAGCCACTGTGCCCAGCCCACACATACACGTCTTTTTTTTTTTTTTTTTTTTGAGACAGAGTCTCACTCTATTGCTGGGGCTAGAGTGCCGTGGCATCAGCCTAGCTCACAGCAACCTCAAACTCCTGGGCTCAAGCAATCCTCCTGCCTCAGCCTCCCAAGTAGCTGGGACTACAGGCATGCGTCACCATGCTCGGCTAAGTTTTTTTCTATTTTTAGTTGTTTGGCTAATTTCTTTCTATTTTTAGTAGAGACAGGGTCTTGCTCTTGCTCAGGCTGGTCTGGAACTCCTGAGCTCAAGCCATCCCCCCGCCTGAGCCTTCCAGAGTGCTAGGATTACAGGTGTGAGCCACCATGCCCGGCCACATGTCTTTATTTGAATTTCCTATCCACTGACTACCTAGAAATCAAGCCAATCAATTCACCAGCTAAAATAAAATTTCTTTCTTTTTTTTTTTACTCAGAAGGTCCATACCCAAAATAAAATTTCAACTGGTATAGATTTATGCTTCTTACTATATAAAGTTTCCAACAATAAATAAAGCTATGTATTTGAACAAAACATTACTCCTTTCCAACATAAAGTTTTAATTCCTCAGGTTAAAAGTAAACTAATGAGGCCGGGTGCGGTGGCTCGAGCCTATAATCCTAGCACTCTGGGAGGCCGAGACGGGCGGATCACTCAAGGTCAGGAGTTCAAAACCAGCCTGAGCAAGAGTGAGATCCCGTCTCTACTAAAAATAGAAAGAAATTAATTGGCCAACTAAAAATATATAGAAAAAAAATAAGCCGGGCATGGTGGTGCATGCCTGTAGTCCCAGCTAATTGGGAGGCTGAGGCAGGAGGACTGCTTGAGCCCAGGAGTTTGAGGTTGCTGTGACCTATGCTGATGCCATGGCACTCTAGCCCGGGCAACAGAGTGAGACTCTGTCTCAAAAAAAAAAAAAAAAAAGTAAACTAATGGTTGGAGCAACAGACATTCACATGCTGCTAGCATTCGGTATGGGGTATGGGCCGAGTCATATTTAAAAAATAATAAGTACATACCACATTATCCAAACAAGTCTACTTTTAGGAATTTATCTGGAGGAAACCAGATGTGAGTGTAAGGATATACAAAGAAGTTTTATTAATGTATTCATTCCACATTTATTGAGTGCCTAATATGTGCCAGGCCCTGTGTGAAGCGCTAGGGATCCAATAACAAACTAAACAAAAACCCTTGTCTTTGTGTAGCTTAAGTTCTAGTGGGAACACCGACAAGATATTTACTGGGAAACAAACATTATGTCCAATAGGGGATTAAATTATGATGGACTCATTAAATGGAACAATATGCAATTCAATAGAATGGAAGAACTGAATTTAAGTATGTCAAAAAAATGTCAAAAAAATAAGATGAAAATAAAATTTTATGGACAAATTAAAAAAAAAAAGAATGTAAGATCTCAATTGAGAGAACGTAGGTTAAAGGGACAGGTCAGGCAGGACCTTGTACATGGTTAATGTTCAGTAACTGGCAGCTCTTAAGTCCTAATGCTGGGTCAAAGAAGCAAGTTTGAAAAATTCGTAACATCTTCCTTTCATAAAAGGTCAATGAAAATATACAACAAAATTCAAAACATAGTGATTAACTTTAGAATGATTTCCAAGTGGTTTTAATTAATGTACTTTATTTTTATCGTCAGGTCAAAAGTAAAGGCAGGACTCTTGGTTACCTCCCGATTCTCACTTTCACTTAAATTTTGGCTGCTTAGGTTTTGGTAATTCCTTGATATCTTGGGCAGGGGTACAGATGACACAAGAACAGACATGAGTTCATTATTGACACTGGTCAATGTGTACATTGGAGTTCATTATACTCCTCTATTATGTTTGAAAATTTTCATAATTAAAACTTTGGAAAAAGGTACCAACGTGAGTATATCGTTTGGTAATTTGTGCTTTTTTTCGGTACCTAACAGTTTATCTTGGAAATCTTCCATAGATTTGCTTACGAATTCACATAAAAGTTTACTTCTGGTTTTCTAAGACACAGCTACATTAAAGACTATTTTACAACTTCCCTGCTGAGAAGTGTAAAGATTGTCTCCTTTTACTACTGCAAAGGATGTTGCAATGAACCACCTTACACTTGCCCCGTTGTGTGCTTGTGTGATGGTTCCCCCACAGCCAGGGTAGAGACACAGAAGTAGAACAGTTAGCTCATGGTGCGTGCACATTTTACATTTTAAAAGAATGATGAAAAACTACTCTACAAAATGGCTGTACCAATTTATACTGCCAACACAATGTGTATGGGTGTATTAATGTCACCATAATACTAGAGTTAGCAGAGTATTTGCCAGTCTGACAGGTAAAGCAAATGAAAATTCACTGTTTTACTTCGCATTTCCCTGATTACAAATGAGGTTGTCTAGTCTTTATGTATGTTTATTGGCCATTTGTATTTCCTCTTCTGTGACGTACTTTGCCCAATTTTTTAAATGGAAATTAAAAAATTTTTAATTTAATTAAAAAATTAAATTAAATTTTTTTCTCACTGACTTTTTTTCTTATTGCCTTTTGTTGTATTTTATTTTTTAAGACATGGGGTCTTGCTCTGTTGCTTAAGCTGGGAGTGCAGTGGCCTGGTCATAGCCCACTGCAGCCTTGAACTCCTGGGCTCAAGTGATCCTCCTGTCTTAGCATCCACACCTGGTTTCTTATTGATTTTTAACAGGTCTTTAAATATTCTGAATACTATCCTCTATTTATTAATATTATATACCTTACAAATACTTTCTTCTAATCACAGCTTATTTTCTTGCCTTTTGCTATATAAAAGTTTTAAATGTTGGTATAGTCAAATGTATCCCACTTTTTCCATTATGGCATTTCTGTTTTTGCTTTTTTTTTTTTGAGACAGGGTCTCACTCTGTCATTTGGGCTAGAGTGCAGTGGCATCATCATAGCTCACTGCAATCTCAAACTCCTAGCCTCAGGCAATTCTCCTGCCTCAGCCTCCCAAAGTGCTTGGATCACAAGCCACTGCACCAGGTTGCATTTCTATTTGTGTCTTAAGAAGGCTTTATTTTAGTTGGGCGCAGTGGCACATGCCTATAGTCCCAATTACTTGGGAGGCCAATGTGGGAAGAATTGCTTCAGGCCAGGAGTTCGAGTCTAGTCTGGGCAACATAGTAAATGCCATCTCTTTGGGGAAAAAAAAAAAGGGAGACCCTGTCTCTACAAAAAATTAAAATAAAAAATTAACTGGGCATGATGGTGTGTACCTATAATCCCAGCTACTCAAGAAGCTGAGGCAGAAGGATCACTTGAGCCCAGGAATTTGAGTCCAGCATGGCCAACATGGTGAGACCCTATCTCAGAAAAATAAAAGGTAGTAAGATGCATCATGATTTTATGTCATTAGCAAAGATTAAATTGCCAACTCTGCCAATTTAATTGTTAGACTCCATTGATTATTAGATGTATATTAGATGTATTTCAACGGTAGAGATGTTAAAATGTAAAAAAAGGGTCAAGAATTAGTGCTATAAAGTATATTCCCATTATTAAGTCCACAGAGACAATTTATTGTTAATGTCTGTTTTTCTAAGCCAATTACTTCAGTTCTTTCACACAAGTTATAATTTTCTAATGAAAAAAATACTTACATCATCACAAGACATATTGTACTCTGCTAACACTGTTCGACATCGAGCAGCTATACTGAATAAATGTGGTCAAAGGAAAATTTCTCATTTCAAGAGTAAGCTTCTAACAATCACCCACATCACCAAGAAGGTATTTTAATCCAAGGACTAGAATTCAATCCATGGTAAAGGATACATTGATGGCGCAACTACTCTCTTGTGTATTCCAGCAAAGAACAAGCCTATTAGAGTTATACAGCTAATGGTGAAAAACGGATGATTCCATAATGATGTGAAGAAGGACACCTGTAAAACAAAATTTGAAATATAAAAATGTTAAAAATCGTAGAATAATACTGATTCTTACCTTCCCACTCATACATAAATATATGTAATATTTTTATCATCTAAACTATGAAGATTTGAAGACTTCCAATAATCCTAGTTCTCTGTATTGCCATACTGTAAAAATAAAAACAATGTGTATGCTTTGTATCTTCTATATATAAGAAGACAATCTAGGAACATTTTCTCCATCCATTTCAAATACTTGAACCATTACAAATTCATTCCTATAATCAAAAAACAACCCTACCAAAGAAAGATATATACTGAACTTTGTGTTGCTTAAAAAGATGAGGCCTCTGATCTCAATGAAAACACAAGCCAAATGTGATCTAGTTACCTTCCCAAATGTTAACATTATTAACATTTGGTTAAAAACATTCCTTAAGAGAACTGAGCAAACTCTGCCATTCGTAACCTGGTCCCAGTCTAATTTTCCTCTCCTGCCACACTTCCACACCTGTGCTACCTTGCTACCTCTCTCCTCTCTCCCTGACTAACTCCACATCCTTGTAAGATGAGGCTCCAGCATCAGCCTTTCTCCCTGCAGAAGCAAAAAACAAGTTTGGTTTTGAAGCTACTGAGATTTAGATGGCCACAAGACACAGAAGCAGGGAAAAATGATTAGTAGCTACCCACAAAGAACTAGAATTAAAGAGAAAGAAAGGGCTAATTTCAGATCTGTGTGTAATTAGATGACAGTAGAAAACAGGACAATACACAACTCTAAGACTATGTAGAAGGCCAAGGGCCCAGGATACATGGTTGGAATACTGAAGAGTGGGCACTGAAGTCAGATGACTGGGTAATAGACACGTAGACCAAAGAAAGAGAGAAGACAAGCATTTAGAGCACCTGGAAAAATGAATCAAATGGATTAGTAATGAGATGGGAGCAACAAAATCAAGCTAAGGACATCCCCACTTCACTCTCACACCAAGAGATGCACACGTACATGTTTCAAGACAGACAACTAAACATATGTGCATGTTTCAAGACAGAGAATAGCATCAGGGAGATGGCCCAACGTGGCGGTGGTTAAATAAGTTTGTCAGGTGAAGAAACGAGAGGCTGAAAACATCAGGAGAGAAGAAGTTCCCAGAAAGATATCCCAAAGAAAGGTTAATATCCCTAAAGAATACCTTCTTAAAACCTCTGAGGAGAGTTTAATTCTCACAAGCCAGCTCTGTTTTATGTGGCCGGCACAATATTAGCACATACAGAGCTTTATGTCTCAATTTTAATTAGGTTAGTCAGTATCAGCCCTCTCTCCTCTCTGGCAATAAACAACTGCATCCCAACAGCAGTTCTCCCCTCGGATCCGGCATTCATGCGCTTTCCAGTCTGCCATGTTCCTTCTCTCCCTAGTTTCTTCCAGCTAGCCACTGGCGGCTGAGTTGGCAACTCCTGCTGCAGACACAATTGCTGGTTAAAACTTTTGTCAGGTTTGGTTTGAGGTTATTAAATACTGAAATATAAAGAGCCAACCCTTAGGCTAATAGTCATATTCTCACCTAATTTAGAAAATTATATTAACTACATAGTTTTGGGCCTATTTCAAATTACATTTAATTCTGTGTTTTATTAAGATCTCAACTAGCTGAAATCAGCTTATATTTTTCCCAATTAGAAGTCCAACTCATTTCCCAAGATAGATCCTTTTCAATCTTCTTGCCAGCCTCCTTCCAATCTTCCCCTAAAGATGAGTACCAAGTGGAGCCTTAAGATCAGATTTTTATAAATGAACACACAGGAGAGTTTCCTGTCTGCCATCAAAATCCTCTATTAACATAAAATTCCATCATTCCAACCTCCCCTGCTTCCCATCTTTTTATATCTCCACCTCAGTGGATAAAGTCAGGGAGATCACATGCTAAACAAACCTCTGGCTGTCTAAACTGCCATTGAGAATGATGACAAAAGCCTTACTATCAGGTTTTCCTTCTATATAACCTAAAAGGTAATAAATAAAGCTACTGGGAATAGTCTACTCAATTATCAATTAAAAAGAAAGAAAGGATTTTTAAGATTTGTGGAAAGTATATCATTACTACCTAAATAAAACTGCAATGGGGGAAAAACATCTTCACTGAAAAATTGAAGACTATTGCTTCTCTAATAAAATAGCCTGACTTTGAAATAAAGGTACAAGTTAGTAGAAAGAGGTAGAAATTTGAAAAACATGCTATCAGCTTCCATCAAGAAATGTTTCAAGAAATAACATTATGAAATCTGTTATTGTGTTTGGTACAGGAATATTCTTGCCAGTACCCAAGGGAAGAGCTCTACCTGTTTCCTGTATTGAACTTCAAGCAGGAAATTGAGATAAATGCTGAGAAAGAAAGGCTTTGCTAGCTTCAAGGAACTGATACATGACTTCTCCTTACAGATAATGAAAATCATACAATTAACTGTGATTTCACTGATTAGATAACTTTGAGAGCAAGTTTTTTGGGGAGACACAATCTCCCTCTGTCACTGAGGCTAGCATGCAGAGGCAACAACCACAGCTCAGTGCAACCTCAAACTCCTGGGCTCAAGCGATCCTCCTGCCTCAACCTCCTAAGCAGCTGGGACTACAGGTGTTTGCCACTACACTCAGCTAATTTCTCTATTTTTTGTAGAGATGGGGTCTCACCCTTGCTCAGGCTGGTCTCAAAAACTCCTGACCTCAAGCGATGCTCATGCTTTGGCCTCTCAGAGTGCTAGGATTACAGGCACGAGCCACTGTGCCTGGCCCTAGAGAGTAACTTATAATTCAGTTCTGGCAATTGTGCTGGACCACACTGCCTATATATCAGTTACCTGGTTCCATTCCTGGTTTTGACCTCCTAGTCTGTTTTTTTTTTTTTTTTGAGACAGAGTCTTACTCTGTTGCCCGGGCTGTAGAGTGCCATGGCATCAGCCTAGCTCACAGCAACCTCAAACTCCTGGGCTCAAGCAATCCTTCTGCCTCAGCCTCCCGAGTAGCTGGGACTAC